>CAMZMU010000106.1:4726378-4932482 GCA_947311845.1 Poa pratensis
TGGAATCGATCCCTAGCTAGAGAAGCAGGGAGCAACCGAGTTTTCTCTGTTCTATTCAACATTCCGTCGAACACCTTCCGCGTAACCCAGGCGGCCGAGCCGCGCGTAGGCACGGGCGAGGGAGGTGGAGGCGTAGACGCCGGAGACGGACCGGGCGAGGCCAGATTTGGCGAGGAGGGTGTGGAGTTGTTCGGCCTCGGGCGCGGTCGTCGGCGGCAGACGCGCAGGCCGCGAGGGCGGGCAGCAGGGCCGGGTTGGCGCCGAGGGCGCGCCTCGCGACGTGGTGAATGGAACAGAACGCGACGCACCGAGGGCTGGATGGTGGAGGAGGTGGCTAGAGAGAGGAGAGAGCAGCCGAGCACCGGCGGGCGGTCGGTTAATGCGACATGGACAAGCACGCGCGGGTGGGGAGAGGAGGAGGAGATTACCGACGAGGGGGGAGAGGATCCGGCGAGTTGGGGCGGCGGCGGTCGGCGGCGGTGAGTCGAAGTACTTATCGGCGGCCGGCGGCGGTCGAGAGCGTGTGGTGGGTCGAGAGCGTGCGGCGGTTGCGCGAGTGGTGGCCGGACATGGAAGAGAAAGGGGAAAGGGATGGGCACGCGCCTAAACGGCTAAGTTCAGTAATTCTGTGGCGCACCGCCCAGGATGCGCCACAGAATTCTTTGATTCTGTGGCGCATCTGCTGGAGGGATGCGCCACAGAATTCCGTGGCTAGAAGTGCTAAAATACTCTGCTGGCTGTTATGTGACAATCACACAAGCATAGCCCAATGGTTAGCCACTGAACCTGGATTTTGGGGCAGCCAGGTTCGAATCCTGGCTGTCTCACATTTTTTTCTTTTAAATTTTTTGGGTTAAATTTAAAGAAAGAACACTACACACATTTGTTATTCTTTAAAAAAATATTTTTAGTTATATTTAAAAAAGAATAGACACACATTTTAAAGAAAAGAATATGCACACATTTTTTAGTAGACCATTATTTTATTCATGATATACATATATATGCTTGTCTCACACACACAAATTAATACACAAAAAGTCTTCAATTCTTCGTCCCGGTCGGTTCCAAGCTAGCTTCTCTTCTTTCCCTTCTTCGCGGTTGAATACTTTAGGCCGGGCACCTCGAGATTTCTTCGCGTGAACGCACAACCTTTAGTAGGTAGGGAGGTCTTCCTTCTTTCTTTACTAGTAGTAGGCATGTCGAAGTACTTGTCGAATTCCTCCTCGATCTTCGGATCGCCGTTCTTGTCCAAGTCTTCTTTGTTGGCGTCTTCTTCCATTCCGATGATGCTCCTCTTGCCCCTCCTCGCGACAACACGGCTAGGCTTTGACGGGTCGGTAATGAAGAAGCATTGCTCAACTTGGCTAGCGAGTACCCATGGCTCATTTTTCGCGGAGGCGTTCTTCGATTTGGCATCGGGTATTACCATGGTGGTGAAATGCCGGCCTTCTTTGACGACGTCCTTGGCCCATCTAACACGGAACATTGGCACCGACTCTCCACAATAGTTGAGCTCCCATATCTCCTCGATCCTTCCGAAGAATCTTGACTTGACAGTAGCCTCGTCATTGCCGTAGGATTGCATAGTTACTCCTCAGTTTTGATATTCGCTATTCCTGTCCGTTTCCTCGGTGCAGAATCTGAAACTGCTGATGTCGTACGACTGATAGGTCCTTACGTTGTGCCCGAGGCCCTGTGATAAGGAGAATATGAGTTTTTCATCTTCCGTAGATGGCGTTATGCTCTCTGCTTGAACCAGTTGCCTTTTCTTGAACCAACGCGTGAAGCTGGAGTTGTGCTCTCTGGTTACGTCTCCCTTCTTTCTCGGCCGGCCCAGGTCGATGTAATTCTGCTCGATTAAACTTTTGTGCTCTTCCACCCAAGGTTCGATCAATTTTGAGTGTTGTAGCGCGACCCGGTGAGCCCTGTCGAAGTCGTCTTTTCTACCATGAATGCCGACAAAGAGTGAGCGGTAGCCCTCGCGGTGACCAAATCCCTCGAGCCTGCCGAGGTGCGTCCTGGTGGGCAGACCAACATCCTGGTTCTCGGTGCTTAGATAATCCTGGTTCTCGATCCTCCCAATTTTTCAAAAGCTCATCGATTTCTGTGCCGCTCCTTGGGCGCGGGGCTCTTTCGAGCTCGTCTTTACCATTGAACAGGTCACCGCGTTTGCTCCACGGGTGATCCATGCGAAGCCACCTTCGAGCCCCTGGGAACACGGTTTTCGAAGATCCGGGATCCCTTGGTAGCTAGAGATGCGGGGTCTCATCCATGCACTTGACAAATGCGCAGAATCCGTGGCCTACCTAGGCCGATACATATGAGCAACCAGGATAGTACTGCACCGTCGTGAGCAACACGGCTCTCATATCGAAATAATCTCTAGTGTAGGCGTCCCACGTACGGGCTGGCGTCTCCCACAACGTGGCTAACTCCTCTTTCAACAGCGCGAGATACAGATGTATGTCGATACCTGGTTGTTTCGGCCCCTGAATGAGAATACTCAAGTGTATATACCTTTGCTTCATGCACAGCCATGGGGGAAGGTTGTAAGGCCATACAAACACGGGCCAGGTGCTATGCGTGCTACTCTGGTTGCCGAACGGATTGAGTCCATCGGTGCTCATACCCAGCCCGACGTTCCTTGTGTCGCCCCCAAAATTTTCGAAGGCGATGCCCAATGCTTCCCACTGGCTAGCGTCTGAAGGGTGTGTTAGGATCTTGCCCTTCTCCGGATCTTCTTCGGGCTTCTCCCTTTCCGTGTGCCATTGCATGAACTTTGCTTTCTTAGGGTCCACGAAATACCGCTGCAGACGGGGAGTGATAGGAAAGTACCATACCACGTTTCGAGGAACTTTCTTGTTCCCAGTACTCTTGTACCGTCCGCGGCCGCACATCGGACATGTGGTTCTGTCCTTGTACTCGCCCCGATAAATTGCGCAATCATTGATGCAGGTTCGGTATTTAACGTGCGGTAGGTCAAGAGGGTACACGACTTTCTTGGCCTCCTCGATTCTAGTTGGCAATGTGTTCCCCTCGGGAAGACGATCGTGCATGAATTGCATGTTCTTGTTGAAGCTCACGTCGGTCCATTTGTTTTTCGCCTTCATCTCCAGAGCATCAAGCGTTACTTGCAAGCGCGTATCCTGTGGCCGGCACCCAGGATACAACGGAGTCTTCCCGTCTATCTCCATTTGCGCCAGCTTTGCTTTCTCTCTGGCTGCAGCTCTGGCGTTGCTCGTCTCCTTGAGTAGCAGTTCTTGAACATGAGCGTCCTGCAAGGCCTCAATTAGCGGGGTCTGCGTGTTCACGCCACCACCACCATATACTCCTTCATCATGACCGTGTCCGCCGGCATCTCCTTCGTCATCATGATGATCTTGTCCGCCGACATCTCCTTCGTCATGATGATCTTGTCCGCCGACATCTCCTTCGTCATGATAACCATGTCCGGGAGACTCTTCGTGTTCTCGCCCGCCCTCGTCTTCATGCGCACCATTTGCTATCGGCGTCTGGTTGAAGCCTAGCATGAAACCGCGCCTGAGCAGGTGATCCTCCAATTGTCCGGAATCAGGGTCAATCCAGCTCACGAGTTTGCATGTTCGACACGGACATCTTATCTGGCGCCTGCTGCACCGAATCATGTCCGCCTTCGCCTCTTCCTTGTATCTACTGATTCGATCGGAGCTCATCATGACGACCATGGTTGCCTACGCGATATACATAGAGCAGAAACGAGAGTATGTTAATTAGAACCGCAACATGCACACACACAGACACACACATGCATGATCACCGAAAAAATTCGGCATGACCTCTCCTAAAAGTAGGACATATGGGTAGTGCAAAAATTTGCCGAAACGGAAATGAATCAACGTTTTGGCAAACATCCATGCACCACGTCGGCGCAAGCAATAACAAAAAGCAACAACATGCAAATATTCATGCACACCACACAAGCTTCATGTATAAACATCGTCTCGCCATCGTGCAAACCGCCCGCGCGCGACAAGCGCTTCACCTACAACAAACATCCATACACACCGCCGGCCACACAAAACATGCATATGCATGTCCATCCAACAATACTCACCTAGTAGATTCGTTACCGAGACGTGACCGTGATCGATGAGAGAGTGTGTGATGTTGGAGAGAAAATAGTGGACAAAAAGAGATGTATTGGGAGAGGAGGAGAGTATATATGGAGGCTCCCCAAGCCCTCACCAATTATCTATCAAACAAAGTAGGTTTAACTACAAAAAATGGAGAAAAGTTTGGGTAAAATGGGATGGGAGGGACGAGGAAGACGAGCTGGGTGGAGGAGGAAGAAGAAGAAAATGGGTGGTAGGTAGGGGCTGCCACCTTTTGTACATCTAAAAAAGTATTTCTGTGGCGCATGGGACTGGATGCGCCACAGAAATCAACATTTTTGTGGCGCATCTGGCCCTATGCGCCACATAAAGTTCACCCATCCAATCATTGGGGGTGGGGCCCACCATATTTCTGTGGCGCATGGGTCTAGATGCGCCACAGAAATGTTGATTTCTGTGGCGCATCCGGTCGCATGCGCCACAGAAAAGGCACCGGAGTATCAAATCCAACCATTGGTGGTGGGGCCCACCATATTTCTGTGGCGCATGTGTCTGCATGCGCCACAATAAGGACGTATTCAGTGGCGCATGGGCAAATGATGCGCCACAGAAAGTGGTAGAATTCTGTGGCGCACCACTGTCGATGCGCCACTGAATAACTTCTGTGGCGCATGGCTATATAGGTGCGCCACAGAAATAGGTTCCATCTATAGCCTATTTCCTAGTAGTGTTAACGCTTATAGCGTCAACTATCCCTGTAAAGCCTACGCATGGCTGCCGGTCCGGCCAGTTAAGGATTTTATCTTTTTCCTTTTCTGTTTTTTCTTTCATCCCATCAATTTATTTTTTGTTATTTAGGGTACCAATCTCCAACCGGCTCCACCGCATATCTCCACCTCTAGCCACCCGCCCCGATTGGATCTATGAAGCAAGGCTCCATCTGCGGCCATGGGGGCTCTTCCGCGTGTTCGTGGGGGTTCCACCGCCCGCGGCCATGGCCCTCTCTCTGACAAGGCGAGGAACGCATTCGACAACTGCCGTCGGCGGGTGCCCGCGGCGGCCGCATTGCGCGAAATTCGCATGTCATTCATCACCGAGAACCACGGCCATGACAAGGAGGCGGGGAGCTCCCATGTGCCCCCCGTCCGCAATACGTGGAGGGGGGGGGGCTACCATGTGTCGCTGACCGCATGACGAGGGCGAGGAGGCAAAGCGCCTATAGGATTTGTGGTCGCAGGAGGCACGTGCTCGCTGCTCTCTGACCTGTAGCAATGGCAGGAGGGCATGGAACGGTTTCAACGTCCTCTAGGAGCACATCCTGCGGATGACCCTACGCGCCATCGAAGCAGATGCGACGAACGGCGACGAGGCCAAGCGTCACCGTGTCGAGGAGGTCAAGGAGGAGCTTGAACTAGAGGTGGCCATGCGCCGCTCCGCCGTTGCACATTGCCTTAGCTACGTCGAGTACTGAGTAGTCATCGTTAGGGGTTATGATGTGGGCTGGTCCCAATTTTCACGGATTTAGGCGGAGGGAACGATGAACACGAAGAACAAGGGATGAACACAAGAACACAAAGAGGGAAAACACCAAATCAAGGATAACTAGCAAGTAGCAACTCATCAAGATTCAATTGGTAACAAGCACCAAGAGTAGCCCCCAATCACTAGTACAGAACGACACATCGGATACCCCTCTATGGAAACGGCAGGTGTTAGGCGACAGAGAATCATGATTTTAGCGTTGCGGACGAGGCCTGGCAGAGGCTGGTCCGTCAACATTGGTTACGGAGAATTTTATATCTCCGTTACCAAAAGTATTGACAACGGTCATAAATTTGTCTCCGTTTCCAATATGTATCTCTATGGCTACGGTTGTTTATGTATATCCGTTTGCGATGTGCTTGGGAAATTGCAGTTGCAATCTGGAAGCGCGCCTGTTCAATGCGGCTTAATTCACGAGGGATTGGAACCGCCTGATCGATGCTAATAAAATATGACTGGAACCGCGCGAAGCCAGGCAGGTCCCGCATTCTCCCCTTCGTTCTCTCCCACATTATCTACCACACTAGCACAACCGCCATGGCGGAACCCTGGTGGCAGAACGAGGAAGTCCCGAGCGACGACGCGAGCGCGGAAGACCGCGGTGAAGTTCCATGGTGGGATCAAGACGGGCCGCCGGACTCGGACCCTGACGACTCGGACCCGCCATCTTCACGCTCTGTAGAAGACGACTCCGACGACTCGGACCCGCCGTCTTCACGCGAAGGAGAAAACGACTCCGAAGAGGACAAGTCGCCGGAGGAAGAGGAGCCGGAGGACCCGCCGGAGCCGTATTATTCTAGCCAGGAAGAATACGACGCTGACGACGACGACGAGGAGGCGTCGGAGGAGGCGCCTGAGGAGGAGGCATCGGAGGAGGTGCCAGAGGAGGAGGCGCCTGAGGAAAAGGCAACCGGCAAGAAGCGACGCCGCGCCGCGGATGACAATGGCGCGGAGGCAGGGCGTAAGCAGAACAAGTAGAGTAGATAGTTAGTTCAATTACTCTATCGATCCTTTGTAAGTAGGCCCAGTGTGTCAGTGAAGAAATTAGAGGAAACGGTTGTTTATCGCCTCCGTTTGCGATGTTATTATATGCTATAAATGTGCCACTGCGGCAACCTTAACGCTCTCGCTCTCACTCTCACTCTCACTCCACAGTCATAGTGTGGCGGCGGCTCCAGACCTAACCCTTATCTCGCAGATCTGAGCGGCGCGTCCGGCCGGCATCGCCGCCGTGCATCTTTCCCCAGCGGCGCGTCGGCGCATCTTCCCCCAGCAGGCGAGTCGGCGCATCTTCCCCCAGCGGTGCGTCGTGAGCCGCCGCGCATCCCCCCCAGCGGCGCGTCGTGAGCCGCCTCGCATCCCCCCCAGCGGCTCGTCGGCGAGCCGCCGCGCATCTTCCCCGAGTATGTCGCCGACGCGGATCTACTGGTCTATTGTCGTGCATCTTCCCCGGGTATGTAGCCGACTAGATCTTACATTTTGTTTAAAGTAGCATAGAAAACTTGTCTAGTATTTGAAGTCTAGTATTGTGTTCTGTCTAGTGTCGATGATGAATACACCCCTCGACACTAGATCTTACATTTTATTTAAAGTAGCATCTACCGATCTAGTATTGTAGTACTGTCTAGTATTGTAGTATTGTGTTCTATCTAGTATTGTAGTACTGCCGATGATGAATACACCCCTCAACACTAGATCTTACATTTTTTTAAAGTAGCATATAAAACTTGTCTAGTATTTGAAGTCTAGTATTGTGTTGTGTTTGTTTTTAGTACTGCCGATGATGAATACATTACCTTCAACTTGTCTAGTATTTGAAGTCTAGTATTGTGTTGTGTTTGTTTTTAGTATTTGAAGTCTAATAGATTAATTTCAACCCTTTGTCAATGTGTTAATCATCGTTATGGTTTTGTGTAGCTAGTGTATGAAGTAATAGTATATTTCGGCGACAATGCATAAAAATGGTGAGGCAATTGAAGGTAACATCACCTTCAAGTTCTGCCTCCAAATCATTTCGATCGGACAGCAAGCACACGGATATAGACGCTTAAGGTGTAAACTGTTTTCATCTTAAATTGTATTTATGTCATGTAGCATCATATTTGGCTCTTTTCTAACTAGACATCCATGTATTTTATATGCAGAAGCGCCATGCAGATCCAAACAAGCTTTAAAAGAGCTAAATACAAAGTGGGATCATATCCGTGAACCGTCGCTGTTGTGACGTTTCGCTGCACTGTTCAAAACACTTTTTTAATTAAGAGTGTCTTGGACAGTGTGGCCGAAATGTCACAGCGGTGACGTTATTATATTTCGGCGACACGTCCAAGATGGAGCAAGACTCGCTACGAAGAATTTGGCAAGATTAATTTGCTAAGGAGGCTTGCGAGCTCGGTGTGGTTTCTTGCCTTTAGTTTCTCCATATATTTTGTGTATGTGTGTAGCAATTTGGCTGCAAATGTGATTTGGAGAAGCATGAAACCGCTACTCGAGTCTTTTGCTAGGTCGAATTCCGTTTTCGGCGCTTCGGAATTGAGGAAGAAGGTGGAGCTGGAGAAGAGTGGAGTGTCATAAAAGTTAAGTTTAGGGAGGCATGAGAATGATAGGATTATCGAGGCATGTGTAACTCATCTTTTGATGCTATGTAATGATGACAATTCTTATATACGTTATGAATGGATTTGGTAGCAACTTTGTGCTTCTGCTGTGAGATTTTGAATGTAATTTGGCAACCGAATTGCTCCTGTAGGCTTCTGAAAGAACCTCAATGCAAACGAGTAAAATAGAATCTCCGTTACTGATGCACCGATACATCGGAAACGGAGATGGGTCCGCAACCGTAGCCCACTTATGCCCTCATCGGTGACAGTTTTTTGCCTCCGTTACCGATGAAGGCCTTCACATCAGTGACAGGGTCGGGGACACGGACCCTTTCTCCGTTGCCAAAGGGGTTTTTGGCCCGTTTCCGATGTGTCGTTCTGTACTAGTGAATTCTCCTCTCCCAAGCACATCTTACTCTTAGGACTGTTTGTCCAATTGGTCAATCCAAACCAACCAAATCTAGCCACTTCAAGAGGAAAGATTAGCAAGTAGCAAACTACAAGAGGAAGCCTTGGTATCCACTAGAGGGATCTTCTCCACAAGGGGAGGCCTTGGTTCATCTCCACAAGGGGAGGCCTTGATTCATCTCCATAAGAGGAAAGGACCACTTTGAGAAGAAGGAGCACAGCTCTATTCTAATCCCAAATCATAGTCTGCCCAGATCTGAGATGGGGAACTCCTATTTATAGTCTAGAGGCAAAAGGGAAAGGTAGGTGGGGGTAGGTGGAGATTACAAGGCTCAAAAGCCTGGTCGGTTCCCGCAGCAGCGGTAGTACCGCTCGTCAGGGCGGTAGTACCGCTGGGGCAGGCCGAGGGTGCGTTGACTCGGCGTGGGCGGTAATACCGCTCATCACAGCGGTAGTACCGCTTGGGCGGGCGGTAGTACCGGCGGCACTGCCAGCCTCAGTGCCGCACATTGGCGCAGAGGATAGTTTCTGGCGGCACTGGGGGCGGTAGTACGGCCGGCGCGGTAGTACCGCCGAGGCACTTTCTTCCTGCTCTTCTTCTTCTTCTTCTTCTTCTTCTTGACCATCTTCTTGGGTCTTCTCTTGGTCATCTTCTCCACTCCATTGTGGGTCGTCATCAAGGTGGTTCCTGAGTATGCACAAAGTATCCGAATGAAGTAGCAACCCATTCAAAGGAGTGTCGAGATCACACATAGATAGGAGTGAATTCACCTTATCATGGAGAGCTTTGACTCTTGCTCTTGTCATTGGCCACTTGTTGTAGGAGCCGTAGGTTGGGCTACATCATCCCCCCCCCCCCTTGGAAAAGAGTCGTCCTCGACTCTTGGTCATCCTCATCGCTTGATGTTCCAAGGTATGGCGATAGGTCGGCGACGTTGAAGGTGTCATGGACCAAGTGTTTGGAGTGGAGATGTCGATCTTGTAGGCATTGTCGTTGATGCGCTTGATAACCTTGAAAGGTCCATCTCCACGAGGGTGAAGCTTGGACTTCCTTGCATCCGGAAAGCGATCTTTGCGAAGGTGTAGCCAAACAAGGTCTCCTTCTTCAAATATCATGGCGCGCTTGTGTTTGTTCATCTTCGTAGCATGGTCTTTGTTGTGCTTCTCAAGCGTAGTTCTTGTTTTCATGGAGCTTCTTCATGTAAGCGGCTCGCTTGTCGAAGTCCATGTTAACTTGCTCTCGGAGTGGAAGTGGTAGCATGTCGAGCGCGGTGTAGGGGTTGGAGCCATAGACGACCTCGAAGGGTGTTTCTTTGTTGCGCGGTGTAGTGCTCGATTGTAGGCGAACTCGGCGTGTGGGATGCACTCTTCCCAATTCTTCAAGTTAGGCTTGATCAACACACGAAGGAGTGTGATAGGCTTCGGTTCACCACTTCGGTTTGGCCATCGGTTTGAGGGTGGTATGCGGTGGAGAATAGTTGCTTGATTCCCATCTTGGCCATCAAAGTCTTCCAAAAATAGCTCACGAACTTGACGTCACGATCCGACACAATGGTCTTGGGCACGCCATGAAGACGGACGATTTCCCTGAAAAACAAAGTAGCAATATGTGAAGCATCGTCGTCTTGTTGCATGGTATAAAGTGTGCCATTTTAGAGAATCGATCAATGACGACAAAGATGGAATCCTTGTTTGTTTTAGTGCGTGGGAGTCCTAAGACAAAATCCATAGCTATATCGGACCATGGGTGATGTGGAATAGGCAAAGGTGTATATAAGCCATGAGAGTTTAGAGTAGACTTAGCTTTGAGACATGTAGAACATCGTCGAACTAGGCGTTCCACATCACGCTTCATTCTGGCCAATAGTAGTTGGTGGCGAGCATGGCGTAGGTCTTGTCGCGGCCAAAGTGACCCATGAGTGATCCTCCATGAGATTCCTTCAAAAGGACCAAACGAAGCGAAGACTCGGGTATACATAGTTTGTTAGCCTTAAACAAGAAACCTTGTGCAAATAGAAATCACCAATTCCTTTGTGCTCCGAACATTGAGCGAAAATGTCTCCAAAGAAAGCATCGGTAGCATACAACTCTTTATCTCATCCAAACCCAAGACACTAATGTCAAGACGTGTAAGTAGGTTGGCCTTGCGGGATAGAGCATCCGCGACCACATTGTCTTTACCTTTCTTGTATTTGATTACAAAGGTAAAAGACTCAATGAACTCAACCCACTTAGCATGTCTTTTGTTCAAATTTGTTTGACTTTTCAAATATTTCAAGGATTCATGGTCGGAATGAATGACAAATTCCTTAGGACGAAGGTAATGTTGCCACACATCCAAAACACGAACCAAAGCAAATAACTCTTTGTCATAAATGGGGTAATTCAAGCGAGCTCCATCTAGTTTCTCACTATGGTATGCGATGGGTCTACCATTTTGCATAAGCACTCCACCAATGCCCAATCCACTTGCATCGCATTCAATCTCAAATGTCTTAGAGAAATCCGGAAGGGCAAGGAGTGGTGCTTCGGTTAATAACCGTTTGAGCTCATTGAAAGCAAAATCATGTGCATTGCCCCAAATGAAAGGTACATTTTCTTTGTAAGTTCATGGAGGGGGCAAGCAATTGTGGAAAAATCCTTGATGAAACGGCGGTAAAATCCGGCAAAACCAAGAAAACGTCTCAACTCCTCAAGTGACATCGGAAAAGGCCAAGTCCGAATTGCTTGTATCTTTGCTTCATCAACTTCGACTCCATCCGAAGAAACAACAAAACCCAAGAAAACAAGTTTGTTGGTGGCAAAAGTGCACTTAGAAAGATTTGCATAAAGCTTTTCATTGCGAAGAACCAACAAAACTTGAGCAACATGAGAAGTGTGCTCTTCCAAAGATTTGCTATAGATAAGGATGTCGTCAAAGTATACCACAACAAATTTCCAATGAAAGGACGCAAAACATGATTCATGAGACGCATAAAAGTAGAAGGTGCATTGGAAAGACCAAATGGCATGACAAGCCACTCATAAAGACCAAGCTTTGTTTTAAATGCGGTCTTCCATTCATCACCTTCACACATCTTATTTGGTGATATCCACTTTTCAAAGAATATAGCGGAACCACAAAGCTCATCAAGCATATCATCAAGTCGAGGGATAGGATGGCGATACCGAACGGTGATGGCGTTGATGGGCGACAATCCATGCAAAGGCGAAGAGTGTTGTCGTGCTTGGGTACCAAGATGACGGGCACGGCGCACGGACTCAAGCTCTCGCGGATATGTCCCATGGCAAGAAGTTCTTGTATTTGCCGCTCGATCTCCTTTGTCTCTCGGGGTTGGTGCGGTAAGGAGCGCGGTTTGGTAGCGGTGCGCCGGGAACAAGGTCGATGCGGTGCTCGATTCCGCGTAGAGGAGGTAGTCCCGGTGGCACTTCTTGAGGGAAACATCTTCAAAGTCCTTCAAAAGAGACAACAAAGAAGGAGGAAGGTTTGTGAAAGTGTTAGTCATAGAAACTTCACCCTTGCATATGAGCACATAGTGGAGGGTGGATGGGTTCTCTCTCAACTCCCTCATCTCTCTTTTGTGGCAAATAGTGTAAGTTTTGTGGGAACTCTCTTTGAAGTGTCACTCTCATTTGGCTTGTGGCTCTCACTCACTTTATGGTGGGTCTCTCGCTCACCACTCATCTCACTTGACGAACGATCTTGTTGTGCCCTTGCAATAGTCTTGGCGTTGTCGGCGATGACTTGACTTGGTGTCATGGGACGAAGGACGAAGGTCTTGTCGTTGTTCTTGAAGCTATAGTAATTTGTCCTTCCATCATGCATAGCACCCTTGTCAAATTGCCATGGACGCCCAAGGAGTAAGTGACAAACGTCATAGGCACAACATCACAATCAACCGTATCTTCATAGGCTCCAATCTTGAAGGACACTTGCACCATGTGTTGAATCTTGACGGCTCCGGTATCACTCAACCATTGCACATGGTAAGGATGTGGGTGCTTCTTGAACTTCAAGTTGAGCTTATCACAAAGTTCTTTGCTCGCTAGTTGTGGCAACTTCCACCATCTATGATGACCTTGATGGACTTTCCATTGATTCCCGCTCTTGTTTGAAACAAGTTGCATCTTTGGTCTTCTTCCACTTGAACATTGGTGGTTAAGCTCTTGCCACAACCAAGGAAGGGTTGTTGTCGCCATCACAATATATCTCACTTTTCTTCTTGAGCACTTTGCATTGTGGCGACCTTGTTCAAAGCATTGTACTCATCTTCACTCATAGATTCATACTCTCCCATGTCATTGATGATCATGACCTTCTTGTTGGTGCACTCAAAAGATTTGTGCCCTTGTCCTCCGCACTTGTAGCATTGCAAGAGTCTTGTGCCGGACGAAGATCCTTGAGGCGCCTTGGTAGAGGGAGGTACTTTCTTGAAAGGTTGAGGCGCTTGAGGTGTCGATGTAGAGACTCTTGGAGGACCTCGATGTTTGCTTGAGGAAGAGCTTGTGAAGGTGTAGGTGTTGACGAAGAAGGCTTGTTGGCGAAGAATGCCTTTGTCTTGAGGTATTTGAGCTCTTCAAGCACGTGCGCTCGGCCTTGAAGCTTGATGTACTAGCTCAACCAAGTTGGCATATGGTTGGAACTCCACAATCTTCTTGATTGGATAGTTGAGGCCATTCATGAAGCGAGCCATGGATTGCTCTTCGTACTCGTTGACATTGGCTCTCATCATGGAGATTTCCATCTCCTTATAGTACTCATCAACCGACTTCAACCCTTGCTTCAACTCTTGCAACTTCTTGTATAAGTGTAATGGCTTGGCACGAAGCGCTTGTACATTGTTTCTTTCATTTCAACCCAAGTGTCGATTGGTTGTTGGTGGTTAGCGATGCGTGCATCTTGTAGTTGTTCCCACCACAAGAGGCATACTCTTCAAACTCCATCGAAGATCTTGTCAACCTTGAGTACCCATGAGAAGTAGGCTTCCGGATCACTTGTGCCGTAGAACTTGGGTATGTAAAAGCGAAGATTGTTCAAGTTGTCGTAGTCGTCGCGACGGTTTGGAGGTGGGAATGCACGTCCACGTCTCCTTCGATTGAGTCCATCACCATTGTGTTGGCTTGACTCGCTATCACTTGACTTGGAACGGTGGTGTTGGTGACGATCATGTGGAAGTTCTTGACGAGGACGAGGATCATGGTGAGGATGGTGCTCTTGTTGATGAATGGGTTGTTCGTTATTGTTCACATTGTCATGAGTTTGATGGCGTGGCCTTGGAGGATGACGGGGATGACGTCCTTGTTCATCAAAGTCATTCGCACCCGGTACGCCATTGTCATTAGCCAATGGGTCATGACGATCACGTTGTTGCGGTGGTGGTGATGGTATGCGTTCGCGACGTTCATCATTTTGGTGAGGTTGTTCTTGATGCGCATTGGCATTGTTCGCGTGAAGATCATGTGGTTGTTCAACGTTAGGAGGAGGTCGTTCATGGGCGTCGCGCCTTGGGTTATGTTGACGTTCTTGTTGCGGATCTTCTTAGCGAGGGCCATGACGTGCTTGCGTCGACCTTGAGGTGCTTCTTGTACGGCTTGAGCGTGATGAAGAAGAAGCTCGTTGTCGCACAAGGTTGTTGAGAGCTTCGGTCACCCACTCCATAGATGCTTCTTGTGCATGCATGCGGTCGTTGAAGTTGGCCTCTTGAGCTTGAAGACGGCGCTCGTAGCGTCCTAGGCCATCACGAAGAAGGTGTCGAAGACCAACAAACTCAGTTTGTGTGACATAGCCATGATCACCGCGAACTCCACCGTGGATTTCATCGTCCGAGCTTGAGCTTCTGTTTGTACTTCCCCTGAACATTGTCTCAAGAACAAGTGAGATATGTGGCAAGGAAAACCAGGACAAACTATATCCCAAGTATAATGTGGCTTGAGAGGAGAGAATCCAGTTCTAACACCCACACACACACTTATGAGGATAAGGTATGAAGTGGCAACGGAAATCAAGCAAACTCGGGGAAAAGCATATTGTCAAAGATAGAGAAAATCCACAATGATCAAATTACCAAAGAAACTCCAACCACAAATGATGAAGAAACACACACAAAAGCGAATGATGGGGTTGGGCGACCAAAGGGCGAGCACTCGAAGATATGCAACCTATCAAAGACTACGTGCTCAAATGTCACACCAACACAAGAAGGACGCTAGCTCAATTGCTTTTGGGTGGGCAACGGATTTGCACAAGTGTTAAACACTCACAACCACTTTGCCGGTACAAGCTTTGTCGCAACCTACAAGAGATGATACTTGGCACTACTCATGTTCTTTTCTTTTGTCGTCTCTTTTTTTTTGCTTTTTGATGATGATTCCTTCTCTTTTGCTAGTGCCAAGATCTCTAACGATACACACTCGCCAATACTTTAAGACAATCACTCGACAAGTGCAATGCCTCGCAATATCAAAGAGCTAGTCCGGTAGGTCAAGGTACGCGAAAGGAAGAAAGACTCACAACGGATTACGATGTCGGGGGAAATGTCGAGTCCTTGGTGGCGTCGTCGCTTGGCGATGATGATGCGTTGCTGCGGAAGCTTGACGATGTCGTAGACGTAGGGCACACCAAGAAAGGACTCAAACCAAAGAGAAAATGCCAAAACGAACCGAGGAAAGAAAAATTTCTGAAAAAGTTTGCCCTGGCGGTAGTACCGTTGTTCCGCCCGGTAGTACCGCTGCGGCGGTAGTACCGTTGTTCACGAATCTGCGTGATTTTGACTCGATTTTGGCGGATTTGGGCTCCAAAACTTCCTCGAATTCGTGGGTAATTGGCAAAATTGAGGCTAGGGAACGCAAACAAAGGTGGAGGGGGTCCTAAAGCAACAGATCCATGGATCAAAACTATCAAAAACTCATCAAATCGAACGAATCGGCCGAATCCCAAAATGGCTATTTTTGGTGGAAATTTTCGAATTTCTCAAAAAACAAAGAAAAATTTGGTGGATTTTGGTGGAAACACAAATCAAATCCGTGGCAACCTAGAGCTCTGATACCATATGATGTGGGTTGGTCCTGATCTTCACGGATTTGGGCGGAGGAACGATGAACACGAAGAACAAGGGATGAACACAAGAAAACAAAGAGGGGAAAACACCAAATCAAAGATAACTAGCAAGTAGCAACTCAGCAAGATTCAATTGGTAACAAGCCCAAGGGTAGCCCCCAATTCTCCTCTCCCAAGCACACCTTACTCTTAGGATTGTTTGTCCAATTGGTCAATCCAACCCAACCAAATCTAGCCACTTCAAGAGGAAAGATTAGCAAGTAGCAAACTACAAGAGGAAGCCTTGGTATCCACTAGAGGAATCTTCTCCACAAGGGGAGGCCTTGGTTCATCTCCACAAGGGGAGACCTTGATTCATCTCCATAGGAGGAAAGGACCACTTTGAGAAGAAGGAGCACAGCTCTACTCTAATTCCAAATCATAGTCTGCCCAGATCTGAGATGGGGAACTCCTATTTATAGTCTAGAGGCAAAAGGGAAAGGTAGGTGGGGGTAGGTGGAGATTACAAGGCTCAAAAGCCTGGTCGGTTCCCGCAGCAGCGGTAGTACCGCTCGTCAGGGCGGTAGTACCGCTGGGGCGGGCCGAGGGTGCGTTGACTCGGCGCGGGCAGTAGTACCGCTCGTCACAGCGGTAGTACCGCTTGGGCGGGCGATAGTACCGGCGGCACTGCCGGCCTCAGTGCCGCACATTGGCGCAGAGGATAGTTTCTGGCGGCACTGGGGGCGGTAGTACGGCCGGCGCGGTAGTACCGCCTCGGGGAGCGGTAGTACCGCCGAGGCACTTTCTTCCTGCTCTTCTTCTTCTTCTTGACCATCTTCTTGGGTCTTCTCTTGGTCATCTTCTCCACTCCATTGTGGGTCGTCATCAAGGTGGTTCCTAAGTATGCACAAAGTATCCGAATGAAGTAGCAACCCATTCAAAGGAGTGTCGAGATCACACATAGATAGGAGTGAATTCACCTTATCATGGAGAGTTTTGACTCTTGCTCTTGTCACTGGGCCACTTGTTGTAGGAGTCGTAGGTTGGGCTACATCAGGTTAGGTTGTCGTGGCCTAGTACCGGAGCTATGTATGGACTACGATCGTACTATGTATGAGATTAATCTTTTCTATGTTCGAAATCTCGCGTGAACAACTTCTGTAAAATTTATGGTGCAGGTTTTCAATTTTTATCCTAGCGCCAGCAGATCAAATTCCAGATTGCAAAACGGTTTTGGGATTTCTCAAACTGAGTTTTACAGTTTGTTGTTTTAAGCGAGATGCTAGAGATGTTCTTAGTTGGCTAGCGATATGTGGCGGCGCAGCCACTGAACCGGTAAGAAAGTAACAAACGAGCAAAAGGAGCACGTGGCACCACAACGGCAACTCACAACACCTAGCAAAACATGGGTTTCCAACAGCAGCTAGCAATCTAGCGTTTCAGTTGGCTTGACAAAACTACAGCATCGACGGTTTACCTAAGGCCTTGTTTGGTGCTAGAGTTTTGTAGGGGATTAGTGGGGATAATCTCCTAAGGGATTGGATGAAAACTCTATCTTCAACCAATCCCCACAAATACTCTACCACTCAATCCCCAATCCCCAGTTTTCAAAGTCATCATTTGGTAGCCAGGGATTGGGGAATAAACTCATATCCATGGCAAGCACCAATTAACACAAATGAACATGCATTTTAACACTAATTAACACAAATGTATCACATAACTCTCAACATTCAACAGATAGAAGTTGCATCACATAATTCCCAGCATTAAAAAAATAAAACTTGTTGCTGAAACATTTCCAACATTTCTTTTTCGTTACAAATTGTTGCTGAAACACAATGCAGATAAGACCGTTTCTCAAACTGTTGCTTTTATTCTCAGTGAGCTTCAAGAAGGACAAGCATGGGCAGCGTCTACCCTGGGAAGCATCTTTGTTTCTGCAAGAAGCACAAGAGCATCAGGTTACAGCAACAAGCACAAGAAAAATGCAGCCGTTCAACAACTACAATACTCGAACCAACAACCACTATTACTTTGAGCTGATGTATCCAACTATACCTGTTGCAACTATACCGTATGGGCAGCATGCATGAATTTTTTCGATAAAGGGATCTTTATTACTTAAAAAGTTTTAAGCATTACACCCGGCCTCTGCATAACTAGAATGCACACAGCCTAAACAAGTTCACAAGTCTCGATGCAACAAAAGATAAAAGGTGAATTACATATCAAAATGAGAAATTGTAGAGACGCCTAAGACGGTGGTGGTGGAGGTCTAATCCGGAGATTATGTTGCCATCCATGCTGGAAAAATTACTCCCGTGCCGCAGCCTCCAACCGAGAGTACACCTCCAGAAACAGGTCTCGATGCTCCACACGCTATAGGGACGCCCATGATCGTAGCGTAGCCGTGCACCGGTAGATAACCTGCATAATAGAAGTATTTTTATCATTAAAAACCTTGTCATTTCTACTTAGCCATAGCGACCAAATAACGGCAATCGCTCCCACCCTAATAAGAAGTTTAAATCTAGAGTCCACTCCGTTTAGCCAATAAGCAGCATGCATGAATACATTATACGTGAGGGACATTATCTCTACTTAACATTTTTCTTGACCATATGAGTTGTAATTTTCACCAACCATCACTTGCAGGTGCACTTTCGTTTTCAGTGATGTGCTTTAAAACTTGGATATATAGTAGTTGGTTTTAGCTTACGTTTGTAAGCTGAGCTCACTATTACAGTGTATTTAAGAGTTTCCGAATTAGCTAAAAATGTTCAGAAACAGAAAAGGAGTTAGCTATAGCCTCGTACGAACCCCAAGACGAGGTGAGAAATCATTATGATCTGCACAAGCATATACACAGCTAAAACAGAATGATTTCTTCCATAGTTTTAAACTGTGAGACCAAGAAACAGTTTGCTTAATATATCCTCATGCTAGTACCGAGAGAAATCATCAAATATATCCTCTCCTTTTACATCCTGTATACGCAGCCCAGCAGCCAAGCTCAAAACGTGAACCCAGATCGAGGGCCATATTCTCATATCTACCCGTCGGCTAAACAAGAACGAAACAAGAACTGTAGCTCGATCTGGCTGCTCGCGCCTCTCTCTCATTCTGCCCTAATTTCAAACCCTAATCTCTCTGTGATCCAATAACCAAGACGAGTTCGTCGGTGAGAGAGATATAGAGGTGCATACCGGAAGCTTTCGTCGGTGATAGCCAGGAACAAGGACGAGTTGTTGAAGCCGCCGCCACCTCTGTCGGCCCCTTCCCCTCCCCGCTTCCTTGCTCGCCGCCGCCGCTTCTCTCCCCTCCCCGCTTGCTTGCTCGCCGCCGCCGCCTCTGTCCACCCTTGGCCGCCCTCCCTATGTACCCCGTCGCCGCCGAGATTGGGGATAAAACACCTCGCGTATTGGAACGGAGAGAAAACGGGCTTGCTTTCGGGATTGACAGGGATTGACGGGGAAAATATCGGCCCAAATACGCTCGTACCAAACGGGATTTTCGGTCTGGGCGGCGATTCGGGATTGGGCCGGGATTATCCCTGCCAATCCCCTACAAAACTCTAGCACCAAACGAGTCTTAAGGCCTTGTTTGGTACTAGAGTATTTTAAGGGATTGGTGGGGATAATCCTCTAATGGATTGGGTGAAACCCCAAACTTCACCCAATCCCCTAAGGCCTTGTTTACTCCTAGGGTATTTCTGGGGTTGGGAAGTTTGGGGATTGGAGGAGATTTGGTGAATCCCTCCCTTTCACCCAATCCCCTCATTACCCCTCAAATACCCTTCCCCAAAAATACACTAGCATGACTTAGAGTTTTCAATCTAGGCAAAAATAAAGTGGTTGGTGGGGGATATTTGGGGATTATCCCTTACAAAACCGGGGTAGTAAACGGTCTATTGGGGATTTTTGGGAATTTTTCGGGATCAGGATAATCCCCTCCGGTCCCATAAAATACACTAGAAATAAACAAGGCCTAAGCGATTGGATATCCAATCCACTTAGTAGGGGTAGTGGATTGAGTATTGAGAAAAATGCATTAGAGTTTGGGGATTTGTGGAGAAATGTAGGATTAATATCTGTCCAATACACTAGAACCAAACGATGTTTTGAGATATGTTAGGATTCACGGTTTTGACCGGGATAATCCCCACCAATCCCCTAAAATACTCTAATATAAAACAAGGCCTAAAGGGGAAGACGTAAAATTGGGTTAGGAAGCCGCCGCAGCAGCGCCCTGTTAAGCGATAGGCTTGTAGGCTTCTAGATGATTCTGTTGTAACTAATGGTTCGGTAAGTTATAAACTGAACCTAGATTATTCTGGGACTAGTCGTGGTCTCCAAGCTTGTAAAAAATCATTGTGATATGGTCGTTGTTGACCCTCTATAAATTAACACGTAACCGGGCCGAGTCCAAGGCACCGTTCCAATCCAATCTACAATTTCTATATGGTATCAGAGCTGGTCCTCAGCGATACGTCCATGGCGAGCTCCAGCACAGCCCCTCGCTACGGCGGCGGCAATCCGTTCGGTCAAGGCGTGACCGAGAGGCTGACGAAGAGCAACCACATCCTGTGGAAAGCTCAGGTCCTCTCGGCTGTTCGAGGAGCGCAGATGGAAGACTTCCTCGACCTGAAGATGAAGGCGCCGGAGAAGAAGGTCAAGGTGACGAAGGGACACCGTCGAGACCGAAGAACCAAACCCTCTGTATGGTATTTGGATCGCACAGGACCAACAGTCCTTAGTTTCCTACTAACTACTCTCTCTCTCGAGAAATTGGACAGCAGGTCGTCAACAACACGAGCTCGGCGACCATGTGGGCGGCCATTGAGGTCATGTTCAACGCTCACAGCCGTGCCAAGACCGTCAATCTCCGCATCAGCCTCGCCAATTCCCAGAAGGGGACGCAGAGCATGGCGGAGTTCTTCAGCAAGATCCGCTCACTTGCGGATGAGATGGAGGGGGCCGGAAAGAAGCTAGATGAGGAAGACATCGTCTCCTACATCCTGGCAGGCCTCGACTCCGACTACAACGCCATCGTCGCCGCCATCTGTTCCCGCGAGGAACCGATCACCGTCGCCGATCTCTACTCACAGCTTCTCTCGTATGAGATGAGGCTGGACCTCCTCAACGGTGGCTCTCAGTCATCGATGAATGCAGCCACGCGTGGTGGCCGTGGAGGCGGCCAAGGACGTGCCAACTACGGCGGCAGCCGTGGTGGTGGAGGTGCGCCTCCGCAAGGACCTGGCTACGGTGGTGGCCGCGGCAACTACCACGGCAACAACAGCAACTACCACGGCAACGGCGGCAACAACAGCTACGGCAACAACAACTATGGCCACGGCAACAACAACAGCGGTCAAAACCGCAATGGTGGCAATGGAGGCGGCGGGTCAAAACCACGCTGCCAACTCTGTGGCAAGATCGTCCACACCGTGGGGAAGTGTTGGGAGAGGTTCAACCCCGACTTCGTCCCCGTCATGGAGAAGAGTGCTAGTGCAGTCTCCACGTACAACTACGGCGTTGACACCAACTGGAACATCGACTCCGGCGCCACCGACCACATCACAAGCGACCTCAACAAGTTGACCATCCGTGACAGATACAATGGCAACGAACAGGTCCATACTGCCAGTGGTTCAGGTATGGACATCGCTCACATCGGTCATTCAGCTATTCATACTCCTGATCGTGATCTTTATCTAAATAATATCCTTCATGTTCCCGAAGCAAACAAAAGTCTTTTATCCGCACATCGTCTTGCACATGATAATAATGTCTTTGTGGAAATTCACCCTTTCTCGTTTTTTGTAAAGGATCGGGAAACGAAGAACACTCTTCTTCAAGGCATATGTAGGAGAGGCCTCTACCCACTTTCGTCCAGCTCATCTAGTCCAAGCAAGCATGTCCTCGGTGCCATCAAACCATCGTCGGAGAGGTGGCACACTCGTTTAGGTCATCCGTCGTCAATCATAGTCAATAAAGTTCTTAGCCAAAATAATCTTCCTTGTTCTAGTTTGTCAAGTGATGACTCGGTTTGTGATGCCTGTCAAAAAGGCAAAAGTCATCAACTTCCCTATCCAAGGTCTAATAGTGAATCTAGTGCTCCTTTAGAGCTAGTTTTTTCGTATGTTTGGGGTCCTGCCATTGAGTCTGTTGGACGAAATAAATACTATGTTAGTTTCATTGATGATTTCAGCAAGTTTACTTGGATATATTTGCTTAAAAACAAATCTGATGTGTTTCAGAAATTCCACGATTTTCAGAATCTAGTGGAACGACAATTTGATCGAAAAATTCTTGCGATGCAAACTGACTGGGGTGGCGAGTATGAGCGCCTTAGTTCTTTTTTTTTACCAAAGTTGGTATTTCTCATCATGTTTCATGCCCTTATGCACATCAACAAAATGGTTCAGCTGAAAGAAAACATCGTCATATTGTCGAAGTAGGGCTATCCCTCCTTGCTCATTCTTCCGTGCCACTAAAGTTTTGGGATGAAGCTTTTATTTCTGCCACATATCTCATAAACCGCACACCTAGTCGTCTTCTAAACTTTGTTTCTCCTTTGGAACGTCTCTATCATGAAAAACCAAACTATGAGTGCTTGCGCGTCTTTGGGTGTGCGTGTTGGCCAAATCTTCGACCATATAATTCCCATAAATTAGCTTTTCGCTCTAAGCAATGTGCTTTCCTTGGCTATAGTAATCTTCACAAGGGATTCAAATGTCTCGATATTCCTAATGGTCGAATTTATATTTCTCGAGATGTCACTTTTGATGAAAATATGTTCCCTTTTTCCATCCTAAATCCTAATGCCGGAGCAAGACTACGGTCTGAAATCTTACTTCTACCTGATCAAGGGGGAGAGAATGTTGTTGATCATGTTGCGGGTGATGCTCCTATTTATTCTGAACCTAACTGTGCAAAAAGTGTGCCAAATCCTGTTTGTTTGCAGCCAGAAAGGACAGAAAGGACAGGCACGAGACACGGAGCTGATTCCTCCGACCGCTCCGATCCCGAGAGATCGCGGTACGAGACTCCAGGGCGATCTGCGTCGAGATTCGCCCGCCGTGACACGCGCCAGACGGCGACAGGCGCAAACACGGAAGAAAATGCGTCCCCGCACGGTCCCCCCAGCAGCGCGAGGCGGGCACACGCCTCAGACGGATCAGCAGGCGACACGCGGCGCCAGGAGACAACCGGGTCAGGTGCGGACCCCGGATCCGGAGCTGATCCTGAGTCACCTTTCCACATGGCGGGCTCTGACGGGCTGGGGGAGCAGTCCCCACTCCTGTCGGCTGACGGGGAGGGTCCCGGTGAGGATTCTCCTGGATCTTCTGTGGCGCCCAGATCTGGTGCTACGGCTGTGCCATCCAGAGCACACACAAGATCACAAAGCGGTATATTTCGCCCCTTTATACCTAGAGATGGTACCATTCGGTATGCTTGTTTAACTTCAACAAATGAACCTGAAAGTTTGCATGAAGCACTAGGGAATAGTAATTAGAAAAATGCAATGGACATTGAGTATGATGCACTAATGAAAAATAAGATATGGCATTTAGTGTCACCTAGTCAAGGGAAAAACATTATAGATTGTAAATGGGTCTATAAAATCAAAAGAAAACCTGATGGTACCATAGATAGGTATAAGGCTAGATTAGTAGCTAAAGGCTTTAAGCAACGATATGGCATTGATTATGAGGACACATTTAGTCCTATTGTAAAAGCAGCTACTGTCAGGTTGGTTTTGTCTATTGCTGTCTCCAGGGGATGGAGCCTTCGCCAACTGGACGTGCAGAATGCGTTTCTTCATGGTGTTCTTGAGGAAGAAGTATATATGCGGCAGCCTCCCGGGTACGAGGACAAGAGCATGCCGCACCATGTTTGCAGATTGGATAAAGCGTTGTATGGCCTGAAGCACGCGCCTCGAGCATGGTACTCCAGGTTAAGTGCAAAGTTACAACAACTTGGGTTTATGCCGTCCAAAGGAGACACATCACTCTTTTTCTATAGGAAAGGAGGAGTTACAATTTTTATGCTTATATATGTTGATGATATAATTGTTGCTAGCTCGTGTCAAGAGGCAACCGTTGCATTGCTCAGTGACCTGAGGAAAGATTTTGCTTTGAAGGATTTGGGAGACCTCAGTTATTTTCTGGGCATTGAGGTTAAAAGAGTTGGTAATGGCATTTTACTAACACAAGGAAGATATGCAACAGATGTACTAACACGTGTAGGGATGAAGGGGTGTAAACCGGCGAGTACTCCTATCTCCACTACAGAGAAGCTGTCCCTGCATGTAGGGGAATTATTGGGTCCAGTAGACTCAACTCGGTATAGGAGCATTGTTGGAGCTTTGCAGTATCTTACATTGACTCGGCCTGCCATTTCTTTTTCAGTAAACAAAGTTTGTCGGTTCTTGCATGCTCCTACAACTCTGCATTGGACAGCGGTGAAAAGAATTTTGAGATATCTTAGAGGGACTACGACTACTGGTCTTAAAATCAGCAAGTCGTCGTCTTCACTTGTGAGTGCTTTTTCTGATGCTGATTGGGCAGGATGTCCTGATGATAGGCAGTCTACTGGTGGCTTTGCTGTGTTCTTTGGTTCTAATCTTATATCCTGGACTGCAAGAAAGCAAGCCACCGTGTCACGATCAAGCACAGAAGCCGAGTACTAAGTCTTTAGCAAATGCTACGGCAGAGGTAATATGGGTGGAACCTCTACTTGATGAACTTGGTGTCAGTCACTCTGAAACTGCATGTTTATGGTGTGATAATTTAGGAGCAACTTACCTTTCTGCAAATCCTGTGTTCCATGCGAGAACGAAGCATATTGAGATAGATTTTCATTTTGTGAGAGAAAGGGTTGCACAAAAATTGTTGGACATACGTTTTATTCCAACAGGTGATCAAGTGGCCGATGGGTTCACGAAACCACTGCAAATCAGACAGCTACAAGCATTGAAGAACAATCTCAACTTAGAGGCGTTTAGATTGAGGGAGGATGTTAAGCGATAGGCTTGTAGGCTTCTAGATGATTCTGTTGTAACTAATGGTTCGGTAAGTTATAAACTGAACCTAGATTATTCTGGGTAGTGGTCTCCAAGCTTGTAACAAATCATTGTAATCTGGTCGTTGTTGACCCTCTATAAATTAACACGTAACCGGGCCGAGTCCAAGGCACCGTTCCAATCCAATCTACAATTTCTATACGCCCCAAAATCTCCAAATATTTTGAGCCAGATTTCTGGGGCTGCAGCCAAACGCTTCCTTCTGCAACCTCCGCTCGCGTGCGAGTTTGGTAATCGCGTGACTGCTACTAGCGCGCTCTTGACGAAATTATACATGTCATCGTCGTCGTCGCCGCCCTCGATCACACGGACTGAAATTTGACGTGCCGAGTTGGCGCGGCAACTCGTCGGGATAAGACGTACTCCCTCCGTTTTTTAATATAAGATGTTTTAGGTGGTACTCATGTTGTCTATATCCACACTAAAATGAGTGAACATACACACAAAAATGTGTCCACATACATTTGTGTGCATGTGCATGTGGACAAAAGCTAAAACATCTTATATTAAAAAACGGAGGGAGTACGTTGCACAGAGAGAGCTTGCCGAGGCAACAAGCTGAGTAGTTCACACGCCGTGCATTGTATTCACTGGATAGAGCAATCATTGGATTGCGACGTATTACTCCAGTAAAGAATTCTAGTCAAAATCTCATTTTTGGCCAGGAAATGAGGCCGCTCTTACGGACCTATATATATTCAAACATCAATTCTATTCCTAATTCATTCCACAATCCACATCCAGCACCGATCTACTCTCACACTACTCTTCCTTTCAGTTAACAATCCTATATATCCGAGGTCTGAGATTGGCAGCTCATGGAAGACCTCGCCGCTTCGATCATGTCGCACTCCCACAGCGCGCCACTCTACCTGTTCTTCGACGTCCCTGACTGGGAGGAGTACTGGCTCCACGGCGGAAGCTTCGAGTTCGCCGCGGCTGGCGCCAAGAGCGTCGGCGACGACGGCAAGGATAACAGCAGCGCCGCGCCGCGTGCGTGCGCCAGCGACGTGTCGACGACTGCCTACGCCAACGAGCTGTTCCGCGGCGCCGCGCTGCGCCCGCTGAAGCTGCCCCCGCGCCTGCAGCATCCCGCCGACTGGTCCGCCGCCACGTCGCCGACCGGGCAGCAGCAGCTGGGCAGGGTGCCGTCGTGGAGCCCGTTCACAAGCAGCAGGACGCACACGGGCTTCGACCCGTTCGCCGCCGCGCTGGACAAGGTTCGCCGGGACGGCGCCGCGCCTGGGACCACCAGGCGCCGCGCGAGGTCGCTCTCGCCGCTTCGGGGGGCCGCCGCCGCCGCTAAGAGCCTACACAGCTCGCGCCTCGCGGGCACCGCGCCGGCGGCCGCGCAGCAGAAGGCGTGCGGTAGGCCGCCGTGGAGGAGCACATGCACGAGGAGAAGAGGCGTGAAGCACCTGCTGTGCTGGGCCGTGATGACAAGCTCCGACGCGGCACCGAGAGACCTGAGAACGCGACGTCGGCGGGACGACGGCGCGCCTCACCGTCCTGGTTTCTTGATCTGCTTTGGGCTTTAAGCGCGCAACGTCGTGCGTGCTTATAGCTAGTGACGATCGAGGTGATCCGGAATTAGCCGTGGCTATAGCCTATAGGCAATTTGTGTTGCATCCGTGCCGGTGAACTTGGCAGTTGCTCTCAGAAGTCAGAAGAAGCGAACAATCGAACCTCTATGTGGTATAGTAGCTACTGTAGCAAGCAATAAAACGATCTTCTACAGCAGTTCTGTGAGAAATTCTGAATACTGCTATAAATCTCTAGTTCACTAATTAATGGAATTTCGAAATCGCGTTCATTCAGAAGTTATCTTGGCAAATAATCTCTTTTTGGGTGGGTTATGGAAAGTAGCCTTCTTACTCTTGTCTTCTCTACAAGACTCTAGGAATACAAATGATCTGCTCATGCTCTGTCTTCTTCCATTAGACCGCGAGGAAGCCCCCTAAATTCATGTGCCAATAAATTTGTAATTCGTGGACTGTAAATATTCTAGCCCATGATTTAGGCCCATTCACTAGCCCACTAGAACTAACTCACCCTGGCTCTCCTCTTTCTATTTATTTCCCCTGCCTCCGAACTCAAAAACCTGACGCCGCCACCCAAAGTACTCAACTGTCCCTTGTTCATTTTCTTCCTCACGAGCGGCGAGTGATGTCGGGCCGCCGATCTCGCACCCGGCATGCCCACGGCGCTGCCGCCGAGGGCCGCAGCAGATCACTCGTTCCCTATACCCTCACCTCTGCCGCCGAGGGCCGCCGCAGATCTCTCGCTCCCTATGCCCTCCGATCTCTCGCGCCTCGCGGGGGATCCACCTACGCCGAGCCGCCTGCGGTCGATCCGCTGGCTCCTACATGGCCACTACTGCAGAGAACGCGTGACAACATTGTGCGCTTACACATGCAGAGGCTGGTAGGGCTTCGTGGTCCCTACGCCCTTCGCTACGGTGCCGTCCCGGAGCCCGAGGCCAAGCTTGTTGCCGCCGCCCTCGAGGCCGAGGCCTTCGCCGCCGCCTCCGAGTCCGCCTCTGGAGCGACCCTGGCCTCCTACGCGGAGCGGTTCGAGGTCCACCGGACATACTGCAGGGAGAATGGCCTTCGGCTCATCCAGTTCTTCAAATCCCGAGCCGCCGCCTCGGAGGGCGTGCGGGAACCCGGGGACTCGCCGGCGACTCCTCTGATTCTTGACGATTCCGATTCCGAGGAGTAGGGCTTTCATCAAATGGGAATTTAACTGCTGTTATTTGGAGGTGCGTTGGAAATTTGTTCATGATTTCCTACGTGTATGGTTACTACCGTCTGCTGTCTATCAGACATTTGGACGCGTGAGAACTTATGTTTGTTTCTGAATCTGGTGCTTTGCTATCTATAAATAATATCATGCACCTTATTAAAGGTGCATCAGCATATTAGTTCCGCAATTCTGTTTTTCTGGTTTTAATATTCTAGTGTGTTATGTTACTGCTTAGTGTCTGCTGTTTTCCTATGTCGATCAAGGGAGTAGTATACTCTGTACTGTTAGGTTGGGAGGATTCTGTTTTCTCTCAAGGTAAAAAATGCTGCAAGGTTATGAGTTGTAAAATTGAACTCTGTAGGGTCGATTTTGCATTGGCACAATGCTAGAGAACACTTGTTAGATCGTCGTCTAATATGCTTTGTGGTTGAATAATTCAGTAGTACAGTTTAACACGTTGCTTTCTGGATGCTATTTGGGCTCTTTGATCCATATAATGATTCAAGTGATTTTCCTCAAACATCTCCACAGGGGAGTTTTAGTACCTGTTCAAGTTAGGTTTACTATGTTCTTTGAACTGTAGTTCATGCATTCCTGTTTTACTATTATTATTCTCAGGCTTCTCAGCAGTTCATGCCTTTATGTTGGCTTGGTTTACCGTCTCAAAAACATGTATAATAATATTTTGCTGGGATGCGCACTTTTGTTACAGGGTTTGTGCGGACTAAAAGTTTCTCGGTCTAATGGATGGATCTGAATTGCAAAGCACTGCATTATGATGGTGATTTACTACTACTAAGTGACTTAGTAGCACCGAGTCTGCAACACTGGTCGCTGGATCCTGGTCAAGTTTACAGGCACAGTTGTACACTAGTACTGGATGGGATTTATAACTTCTCGATCAACATCAACTTACATCAAAACTTAGCCAATCAAATTTTCGGTTCATGAATATACACACGGCCTGGTGACTGACGCAGACTTGTCAAGGATCTTCAATTATCGCGCATATACTATGTATTCACTCGCTGTTAACGTCACAGAGAGTGAACTCACCTTATCTGAAAATGATGGCTGCCGCAGTATCCAAAATCCCCTATATAATACATTACCGTTTCCAGGTTCTGAGCCACGTTTCTTGGCTGCAGACACATGCTTCATCCTCTACAACCCTTCTCGCGTTGAAATTTTGTGATTTAAGGAGATATATGTGATTAACTTCGCGTGGTTTCTGATGAGTGAGTTCGCGCGCACGCTGGAACGCTCGGTCTCGCCAACTCTTTTGCATTTCTGTTCCTACGTCCAGTTTGGAACTCGAAGAAAATTTTGATGACATTCAAGTTTTTTTCTCAAATTTCGCAATTGCGTTCATTGGAAAGTTGTGTCTATTACCATTCTTCTTCGTGTTGCGTTTGTAGTAGACTGCATAAAAAAACGCCTGCTTATTCTTTCGGGCTCAAAATGCTCTGCTCCGTCTTCTTCCGTTGAGTTGTCTCACTTACTGTCATTGATATCCACTGAACATGTCAGAAGCATATACCAAGTCTGAAACGCTGGTCGCTGAATCCTGGTCACGTTTACAGGGACAATTGTATTAGATGTACATCAGCATTGAGTGAGATTTACAGCTTCTCGATCAGCGTTAACTTCCATGGACCTTAGCTGATCAAACTTTCGGTTCATGATCTTCAATTTAATGATGACACACGACATGATAACTGGCGCCAACGCACTCACGCTATCTGAAGATGATGGCTGCGGCAGTGTCCAAAATCCACAATATTATACATCATCGTTTGCAGGTTTTGAGCCACGTTTCTTGGGATGTAGACAAATGCTTCTACAACCCTTCTCGCGTGGAAATTTGACGATATGATGAGATAAACATCAATTCCATTACAGATCCAACTGCATCCGGCGTACATTTTCCTCTCAACCCTTCTATATCCTCGCCGCTCTAATTCTAATGCTCTATGGACCTATATATGATGCATCATTACATTGTACCATCCAAGATCCAACTGCATCCGGCGCTATTCTGAACCGTCTCACTGTCCTAGCTAGCAGAGATTTGATCATGGAAGACCTCGCCGCTTCGCCCATGGCGTTCCCGCATAGCGCGCCGCTCTACCTGTTATACGACGCCTCTGACTTTCGAGGGCATCATAAGGATCGGCATCAAGGCGAGGACGGCGGCGGCTTCGAGTTTGCCGCACTGGCCAAGAACTCAAAGGACAACGACTGCGCCGCGCCGCGTGCGTGCGCCAGCGACGTGTCGGCCTTCGCCTCCAAGCCGTTCCACGGAGACGTGCTGCTCCCTCTGAAGCTGCCCCCGCGCCTGCAGCGTCCCTCCCGGTCGTCGGTCGCCACGTCGCCGACCGCGCAGCTGGGCATGGTGCCGTCGTGGATCCCGTTCGTGAGCAGGAGGACGAAGAGGGGCTTGGACGCGTTCGCCGCCGCGCTGGAGATGGTTCGGCTGGACTGTGCCGCGCCCGCGCCCAGGCGAGCAAGGTCGCTCTCGCCGCTTCGAGGAGCAGTGGCGCGCTCGAGCAGTTCGCGCCCTGCTGGCTCCGCGACGGCCGCGCAGAAGGCGAGCGAGAGGCCTCCGTGGAGGAGAGGCGCGATGCAGTTTCTGTGCAGGACCGTGATGGCGAGCGCGTCGGCATCAAGAGCCCTTCGGCAGCGACACCGGAGAGACGGCGGCGTGTCTTACCGGCCAGGTCTCCTGGTTTGCTTTGGGCTGTAGCGCGCTGAGTTGTTCAAGTCTCTTGTAGCTGCTGATAAACTTGCAAGTATATCAGCTTGTGAAGCGGAAATGAGCTTCTCCAGGCGCGCGGTCCGTATCTCGGCCATCCATTTTCACGATTGAGCGGTTTAGATTTATCGTTGAACAAGTTGAACATTCAACAACAAATTTTGGCCGTTCAATCATGGAAACAGACGGTCTAAGATACGGGTTGTGCGCCATATGAGTTGGAGAAATCCATTTTCCTTGTGAAGTCTTCATTAGTTCTCGCTCTACAACAAACATGACCATACAAGGGTGAATCTAGCGCATCCGCCCTGTTTTTTTAAAATGCATTTTAAACACAATTTTAAATCTCCAAAAATTTCAAAAATAAAGTTTACGTCTACATTTCCGCAAAATATGTGTATGGCGCAAAGTTTTGCGAAAAAATAACATTTTATTTTGCATTCGTAAACAGACAAATTTCGGTACTAGAAAAAACTTTTCAACAGACATAGTTTTGTCTTTTTTGCACTGACCAAAGAAAAAGTCTTCTTTCCATGATTTTTTCAGCGTGCACATAGAACATGGGTAAGTACACCCGTAACATTTTTTCCGATTTTTTTTTGACATTTAGAAATATGAAACGGGCCAGATGATCCCGATGTGTATTTACCGTTGTATCCTACGCTTCTTAGCAAATAATGCATGATTTTCCTTTAGCAGAAGACTAGCCAAATAACGTGCGTTGCAACTGAATAACAAATAAATTTGTATCGTTCGTGATATTATGTTTCACCATGTATTGAACATATATACTCCCTCCGTTCCATTTTAATTGACTCCAACATAGATGTATTTAGCACTAAAATATGTCTAGATACATCCGTTGGAGTCAACTAATAGTGCTAAATACATCTATGTTGGAGTCAATTAAAATGGAACGGAGGGAGTACTTCTCTACACGATCGCAATAAACACGAAGAGCTCACTCATGCACGTGAGCACGTCCCAGTTTGTTTGACAGCCACCCACCTCCAGGACGCACCTTCACTCCACGTTGAGCGACGCCTGACTTGGGCGATGGTAGCGTCCTCATCGGAGGTCCACATCTTCAACATCGGTGCATGCGTCCTCGTAGCACGGGAGAGCCGATGTCGGACGGTGGTGGAAGGTGATGGCAGGGCAACACACCTAGGCCGGTGCCTAGCCAGTCAAGGTTACATGGAGAAGGATCGAGCCAACAGAACCCCGAGTTTGAGGATGAGGTCGATGATTACCTTCAGGATGAGCTCGAGGAGGAGGTCAACGAGGAGGAGGATGCTGTGGTGGAGGACTTCTTGTGGCGGGTATGCCATCATCTCATCAATATATTTTTGTAGCAAGATTTGTAACTAACGGATGGTATGTTAGGCTGAATTTGAGATGCAGATGCATGAAAAGGAGGAGTTAGGCATGTCTAAGCTACAAGATGCACCAGAGCCTACTGAGCAGCGCGACTTCGGCCTCAAGCCGAGGAAGCCATATTCTCATTGGACTCCAGACCCAAAGGAGAGATATCGTCGCATTGTACCACCTCGCTGCCTTACACAAGCCGCTATCATCTAAGATGACACAGAGGAGGTGGAAGAACCAACTGTCGCAGCAGTGGAACATGGGGTTCCCCTGATTCTGCCAAAGTGGGTCCACCACTGGCGCCCACCAAGAAGATGGACAAGGCAAGGAGTCAAGTTCAGCATATGGGTTAGCTCATCTGCCCCAAGGAAACCCGACAAGCTCAATGATGGGGGGATTATAACCCGGTAGGCCCATGAGGAGGAAAGCATGACCCGCCAGGCAGGAGGCCGGGCGAGGCCAGCCATCATCATCATGGGCCGGGTCACACTGATGGGCCGGAGAGCTTGTCGGTAACCCGGCCTACGCAAGGAAGATTCTAGAAGACCCGGAGGCAGTACGCGTCATGAAGTCCAAGACTTGGAGGATATGAATGACAAGACGAGTTAGAGTAGGATTCCAAGTACGGGTATAACCCGGCTTACCTTGTAAACAACCAGGAGACCCGGTGGCCTTTATAAACCGGCTCCTAGGTCATAGATAGACAGATCCGAGGGAAATAGACAGATTCCAGAGAGAGAAGAAGATAGACGAGATAGACAGAAAGATAGAGTTCATACGCCCGGGTCACCCAAACCCGGCGACAATCGCCATTGACGCACCATGTAACATATATTGATATTAGTGATTTATAGCAGGACGTAGGGATCCTCCACCGAGGGGACCTGAACCTGGGTAAAAAACATCTTCTCCCTCGTAGAGCTAGACCAACTCCTGGACACCAGAGTCGCCTTGCCCTCAAATCAAGTTACCTCATGTAACATCTGCCGTGTTTCTACCCCACGACAGTTGGCGCCGTCTGTGGGAATCGCGTCCAAGGATGTCCTCATCAAGGGAGAAGTTCTGCGTGGGATGAAGAACCTCGTCATCGGCAAGGTCACCATCAATCGGTATGAAGATCACGTCGTCAACGGATCCGGCTTAAGGCGTGGGGGCTCGACATCGCCAAAACGCCCCTGCGTGCGTGCGTCCTTCGTGTTTGCCAGATGGAGATGTTCAGATCGTACTCGCCGGGTTGACGCTGAGTCAATCGAAATTGAGGAAATCATTATAGTCCATCCGTATCCAGCCGGTCGAGTCCCACACAGACCCGGTCCGCAAGTTGTTTTAATCCGCAAGTGACGATGCGAGTGCGACGAGTTGGACGTGTTTAAATCCGGTTTGCTTTCGCATGCAAATCGGCGCAAGAAGAAAGAAGAAAAGTCAAACAGCCTGTCTGGCAGATGAATCAGAGTCAGAATCTAGCCCGGCCAAACGGAAAAAAATCAACAGCAAATTAAGTAGAGCAAAGTCCTGAAAGGAAAAGGAAATCTGAAGAGCTACCGTCAGTTGGAGGAGAGTCATGTCCAATTCGAAAAGATACTACTTCAGCCGCGTACAACAAAAGGAAAAGACAAGACCAATTAATACTGGATTGATTGGTTCACGGATTGAGAGAACAAATCGAGAAAGGAAAGCAGAGGTTGTCCCAAACTGTAAGAGCAGGTCACGTATAGCAATTAAGGAAGCAGATTGATTCCCGGGAATCGGCCATAGACAAAGCTAGCCAGGAGTTCAAAACTGGAGGAGCCAGCAGAGAAAAGGGAAGAGTATGCAAGCCGAGCGGCACTAGAGTTCACATGGATCGGTCAGTCCATGTGCGACCCGGTCTCCAAGATTACTAGAGAAAAGAAGAGAAAAGAAAGGAAGAGGAAAAAATACGGAGAGTGCCCTCGAGAGCTACTCCTGTGTATCCACTCACCTTTTTGGCAAGTGAAGAAAGAAATATGGATTTGGCTGTCTCCACAAGAGCATCGACCATCGGAGAGACCCGGCTGCGAGCCGGCTTCAGGCGGTGATAGCCCGGCTCTTTCGATAATGTGGGCGTTTTCAATCTCATTGTGGCCGCCCACGATGACCCGCGCATTCACGCTGCGTCTTCAGCACAGGGAAACATTTCAAAGTCGAGTTATTTATCACTCGCAATGGATTTCTCAAAAGTCAAGATGTCTATTACTCGTCTATGGATTTATCAAAGTCGAGCCATGTATTGCTCGCAATGGATTCCTTAATAACAAAGTTGCTATTAAAGTGCCATTGATGTGCTTCGGCTCAAATTGCCGGCTCACGGCTTATTCATTATTATCATCCTGGCTCAAATTGTCGGTCTATACATTATTTATCGTCCTTAATCTAGCTCAATCACCGGCTCATATCTTATTCATTATCTTCATCCAGCTCAATCGCCGGCCTATACGTTATTCATTATCATCTTTCCAGATCTATCGCCGTATTCCGGCCAATATATCATTCATTGTCATCTCTCCAGATCTATCGCCGTATTTCGGCTTATTCATTATCATTATTCCGGCTCAATCGTTATACTCTGACTTATACATCATTAACGCCAACAACGTGCCAAATATTTATCATTCAGAAGGGCGAATCCTAAAATCCGGGTCTCCTTATTATCAATTGTTGGGTTGAAGACATGGAAAATCCATGAAACATCTCCCGGCTTCAGTTATTTTCAGTTATCAATTGTTGGGTTGAAGACATGGAAAATTCATGAAACATCTCCCAGCTTCGATTATTTGCAAAAAATTATATCAGCTTGGCCCAAGAGTGTTTCGCAACTTCGGTTAGCGTGCCCAAGAGTGCTTTGCAATAGTATGTGGATCAATGGGGTAATGTGGCATAAGCCCTTACTTTATAAACATTGATCCAGGTCTTGGGGGCTCTTACTTCAATAGTTTGCAGCTGCAATCCCAAGACCCGGCTTTTATGCCACCAGTTTATTCTTGGTTATCTTGCTGTTGAGCTGATGTGACTCGCGATTATATGGCCTGATTGCACACCTGGAAACTCAATCAACCATGAGGCCCGTTGGGACTTGGTTCGACCCTGTTTTTCTCAGAGAAGTTGCGCCAGGGTATCCATGCGAAAGCCGGCTCACAGTTAAAGAAATCAAAAGGGTCATCTAAACCAAAGGATTTGCGGAACGACAGATCATGTTCATTGAAAAAGCAAATCCTCAGAATGCACATGCACATTCGAGATAAATATTCATATGTTATTTGTTACAAGTCTATCATATTGTATAATGCTGTTTTATGCCTATGGGAATTTCCTGCAGGATTAATCTATAACCCGGCAGAAGAAGCCGGCTCATCAAGTTTGATATATGCAGCTCGGTGATTCAAAAAGTATATATTATACTGAGTGATACTAGCAGCTCGTGTGGAATCAAGATATCATCATCCCCTCACATGCGTTGCTGATCAAGATAATTCTACAAGCCGGCAGCCGAAGCCGGATCCTCTTGATTGTTTTCGGCCGTGTCTTCTTCTGATGGCTGAGCTGGATTTTTACCTGGTATGTCTCTCTCAAAGATTATGAGTGAGCCGGTTTATCAAGATTAATATCTGCGAAGTCAGAAGATGTTCCATGCAAAGGATCAGGACTACGTGAACTTGTCTCCAGCGAGAGAAGAAAATAAGCCGGGTGTTATACTAGTACTCGTGCAAGTCAATCAAAGCATGTCACAAGACGGAAAAAAGAAGGGAAATAGTGGTTGGTTTCCGAAAATTGTGTCAGTCCGGCTCAGCAATCATCAAGCGATTCGATCAAAAAGAGAAAAAGAAAAGCCGGGTGTTGCTAGTAATCTGCCTAAAGCAAGAAGTTCAAGTTTGAAGATAGTGCAAACCGGCAGTAATCTGCACACATATAGCACAGCAGCGGGTCGTTTGTTCGAAGGATCCGGCAGCGTCACGTGTCTCACGTTGTTTGATTCTGGTCCATTGTTGCATGGTTGCTACTAAGTCTGAATCGGGAAAAGGTCTAGGCTGGTTAGCACGTGAGAAGGAAAGAAAACAAGAAGCGAAACAGCCTGATCGTCAGTTTTGATGCATGCAAGTTCGTTTGCAGCTAGCTCAAGATCCAAGAAAAAAAATTGCCTGGTCATGTGTACATGCATGCATGCATGTCAGAAAAAGAGAGAGAAAGGGGGAAATACAACCCGGATGGTACTGGAACCTATACAATATACAAGTCAGTCAAGAGAGAAAGAAAAGAAAAGGAGCAGCCGGCTTATGAGAGGTTGTGCATTTGAGCATGTCCGGCTTTGCCCAGTACTGGCCGGATTTTCAGCATTTGTTTTCACGGCCGGCTTTGCCAGTGCTGTGATCAATCTACAGGTGTATGAGTTGCCGTATTTGAAACTGAAAGACAAACTGAGCTCCGAGTCGTTGCAGGCGAAAGAATTGACACTTGGGGGTTATAAGAGTTGAAAAATTCTAAGATGATACAAATATTGAAGAACAAGCTCCGAGCTGTTGCAGGCATACACCTCGACGCTTGGGGGCTGCACTATCGAGTTTTTATCAGAGATGTTTTGAGTGGAGTCCCAGGTGGCTGTGGACAGCAAACCCGGCACTTGGGGGCTACACTAGTTAAAAGTATATCCAAAGTAAATTATCAAAGTCCCAGGTGGCTGTGGACAGCTAACCCGGCACTTGGGGGCTACAGTATTTGAAGTTCAAAATTTCTTTCAGAGGTACAAGATGCGGAAGTCCCAGGTCGCCGCAGGCATGCAACCCGGCACTTGGGGGCTATATGGGTCTGAGTGTTCATTTGTCTATCACAAGCACCAAGTTATCGCGAGGTGATAAACTCGGAGCTTGGGGGCTACAGGTTATATACACGAGAAAAATCAAAATTCATATTCTTGAGAGCTAGTAAACTGGAAGTATTTGTGCTGGGTCTGAAAAATCCGGGTCTTGAAAGATAGCCTCCATGTGAGTAGGCTTCATCAAGTCTGAGTTGTGGGAATCTGGAGCATCCTTCAGCACAGCCTCCGTATGAGTGGGCTCTATCAAAAACCGAGTCAAGGGATTCACAAAAGAAAGTATCTGGAGTATTTTTGGCGGAATAAGCACGAGTTAAACCTGGAGGCATATGAACCCAGGAAGAAAAAGTCGGGTTATAAAATGGACCGCCAAAGCGAGCTGGTCTAGCAAGTGTGACCCGGGTCTTATCCCACTAAATATTTATTCGTCTTGTTTCAGGAGGTCAGCCTGAATGCTTAAAAGGCCAAGTGTTGAATAGAAAACCGGAGGCGTATGAACCCGGTAGACAATGGCCGGGTTATGATATGGACTGCCAAGAAGAGCCGGCCTAGCAAAAGAAAAAGCAATGTAACCCGGACTTTATATTTTTCGTGAGTATTTCTTATTTTCAGGAGGTTAACCCGGACATCAAGGATGGCGGCTCCCTTGAGAGATAAAGTTTGAAGTTAAAGGAAAAGCACGCCAAACCCGACGTCCAAGTTAACCTGGGGGCTACTGATGGGGGGATTATAACCCGGTAGGCCCATGAGGAGGAAAGCATGACCCGCCAGGCAGGAGGCCGGGCGAGGCCAGCCATCATCATCATGGGCCGGGTCACACTGATGGGCCGGAGAGCTTGTCGGTAACCCGGCCTACGCAAGGAAGATTCTAGAAGACCCGGAGGCAGTACGCGTCATGAAGTCCAAGACTTGGAGGATATGAATGACAAGACGAGTTAGAGTAGGATTCCAAGTACGGGTATAACCCGGCTTACCTTGTAAACAACCAGGAGACCCGGTGGCCTTTATAAACCGGCTCCTAGGTCATAGATAGACAGATCCGAGGGAAATAGACAGATTCCAGAGAGAGAAGAAGATAGACGAGATAGACAGAAAGATAGAGTTCATACGCCCGGGTCACCCAAACCCGGCGACAATCGCCATTGACGCACCATGTAACATATATTGATATTAGTGATTTATAGCAGGACGTAGGGATCCTCCACCGAGGGGACCTGAACCTGGGTAAAAAACATCTTCTCCCTCGTAGAGCTAGACCAACTCCTGGACACCAGAGTCGCCTTGCCCTCAAATCAAGTTACCTCATGTAACATCTGCCGTGTTTCTACCCCACGACACTCAACAACAACGATGTGCGGCTAAGGACCAAGCGACTTTCCGGGGTCACCCCTTGCCCGGAGAACAAGGCGGAATACCCGCGAGTCCGTGCGCCCGGCAGGAGGCCAGGCGTGCCCCCGGGTCCTCCATCCGTACCGCTGAAGGGATAAGACCGCCAGCTCGCCTGAAGCTGGTGGAAGACTTCGGCGCCAAGATGAATGTCGCGCCCTGATGACGTTGCCACGAGCGTAGTTGGTGGGGCGGACAAGCTTTGTACGTCCCACCTTTTCCAAGGGCGGACGACCGCGCCGCCCTCCAGAGAATGCTTGGAGGAGAGGATGCCACGTCTCCTCCAAAGACCGCCGAGGGGTTTTCCCGCCAAAAACCCCTCACGCCCCTCGCGTGCCCATGTCGGATCCCCTTAGCCTATAAAAGGAGGACCATGGCACCGAGGAAGGGGGACAAGTAAGATAGAGCTCAAGCAAGGCTAGACTAGGGTTCAGAGGGTAGAGAGAGAGGTGATCTCCCCAGGGCAGGATCTGCTCTTCATCTACCTCCGGCCGGAACTCTGTCGGGTCCATCCCAGACCACCCTTGTACACCATATCATGATGAACACTTCAATCCAGACATGCAGGAGTAGGGCTTTTAGCCTCCGGGCGGCCTGAACCTGGGTAACTCGGTGTGTCTCTCTGCGTTGTTTGCCCGCGTGCCACGACGGAGAACTTGACGATCTTGCTCCCGGGTAAGGCGTCTTCCAGCCTCCTTCGCGCCCTGTGCCAAACCTAAAAAGGGGGTATCATCTACTCCCGGTGTCCGTCACCTGAGACACGACATCTGGCGCGCCAGGTAGGGGGTGCAAGCGCTGGATTCGTCTTCATCTTCATCAACCTCAAGTTCAACGTCAAGATCATCGTCAAGTTCTACGCCAAGCTCTTCGACCGTGACAAGGTCCGCTTCAAGTTCGCCGATGCCTCCAGGGCGTCACTGGTTTCGACTTTCGCGAGTGAGGCGTCGAATTAGCCGGCCAAGATGACAAAGAAGAGAAAGGCAAAGGCAGCCATAGAATTCCTGCGGTATCCAGGGCTCGGTTTCGTCTTAGAGGAGTCTTCGCGAACATCCGCCATCAAGGGTCGGGATTTTGGGGCACAGTTCATACGACCAGCGGCGTACGTCAGTCCTTTGATCAGCGAGGAAAGGCCTCAGGAAAACGCTGCAAGCATTGATGTACCTTCCCCCTCGTGGATGCACGAGGAAAGGGAGGAACTCTGCTCTGACGCACCACCTGCAATGCAACCTCCGAAAGGCGAAGATCCAAATCAAAGCACGAGGGACGAGTCTCCCTAGAAGATCCCCTCATTTATGTGCCCCAAGAGATCAAGATTCCTCTGCGCAAGGATGGCCAGCCCGGAGTATGGAGCATGTATCATAGATCTGATAGGCACAGCCTTGAAGAATGCCGCCAGTTCAACGATATTCAATTGAGACAAAAGAATGGGGAGTGCTATGCCTGCGGCGAACCAGGACATATCTGCAGAGATTGCCCCTCGTCAAGAAATCAAAGAAAACCAAGGCCAATCCCGGAGCTCCGCAGAAAGGGAAGTCCTTTCGGACTTTCGCTAATGCCTCTACCCAAACTGAGGGGCGTGAAGATCCGAGCCAGCCCAACGGACACAAGATTGTCAAAGATTAACTGCTGCCAGTTGGGACCAAACTTTCGTCTGCAGCAATCCAGATGAAGGAGAATGGGACCTCCTGGGTCATATAGTGACCGTACACCCGGGACCAAGCGGACCTCCCCAGAAGTACTGGATCACAAGGTGGTTAGCATCCAGTCCTCAGGAATGAGCAACACCAGGGTCTCCGGACCGGCGTCAACATCACGCCAGCCAGTTGCCGGATCACCAAGAAGGTGGCCTCCGGGTTTCGCAGCACAAGGGTCTCCGGACCGGCATTACCATCATGCCAGACAGTTGCCGGATCAACAAGAGGGTGGCCTCCGGGGTCTCCGGACCGGCGTCAGCCAACCAGTTGTGCCTTCAGACGGCATGCAAGGACCAGTCCCCGCAAGGGTGCACTGGGCACTTGGGTATATTTCGGCACGAAAGCCCTGTTCCCGCCAAGAATTGCTGGACAGGGCAGAATTATGCCTGAAAAACGGTATAGAAGACCCGCTACGGCGGCAGCGCGACGAAGTACTTGCCAAAATATACCAAAAGGAAGCCAATTGCGAGCTAAGTATAAACGTGCTCGCGCGGGTTTTTCCTGGTTGCGTCGGTTTTATGCACTTTGGCTAAGGCGAAAGCGAGCGTAATCTTGGGGCAGCGCCTCCGCGACGACACTGTTAGTTTCCCTCTGGCAGTGGAGTCGTGGGCTGAGGTCCGTGCGGTCAAGACCGGTGGGTCCTTGGAGGGGTTGCGCCCTGTGTCAGCACTTCAGATCAGTCTGATTGCTCACGGCTGGTTAGCGCTTGCTTCCTTGGATCCTTGCCGAGAGCGTTAAGCCCCCACGAGTGCAATAAAACTCATGTAATTTGGGAAAAGGTTATTTACATTCAAAGTACAAAGTTCATAAGCCTTTCGGCGATACAATTGCAAAAGCTTGGTTCATGGCCTTTGGTATTGTCCTGTCCTTTGTAGAACTTCGCAGGCTCACGGGTTGTCCTCACGGGAAAGGCGCCCCAGGATCTCGTCCACCTGGCAAGCGACGTTTGGAGGAGCTGGCATCTCGGGTTCCAGCCTCTCCAGCTCGGACAACAGCGAAAGCTGCGGATGCCGCTGATGGAGAGCCACGACGACACGGGTGATTGCCTGCAGGATCGCCTGCTCTCCTTCCGGGCGAGGGGCTCTGCTCGCTCGCTCCCGGATGCCGCCAACCAGCGTCGCCACGTACTCCTAGAATGCGAGAATGGTCGGCCTTGAGGGTGGGTGGAGAAGACACCCCCAGATCTGTGAACTCCTTCACGATCTTCGAAGACCATGTGTGCATCTTGAGCAAGATGTTGTGATCCTCGCACCGATGAAGTCTGAACTGGTGTTTTTCCTTCTCAAGCGCCGCGTTAGCCTCCTCCATCTCGGCTTGCACCGCTTTGAGTTGGCTGGACATCTTCACGTGCTGATCCCAGGCAATTTGCGCCTGTGACTTGGACGCTTCCATTGCTTCGCGACCGGCGGCCAGCTCTTGAGTCTCAGCCTTCCGGGTAGCGCTCGCTCGAGCGTTGGATCTGCTTCTCCAGCTCGGCACGACTAGCAAGCGCATTTCCTTAGTCTTCCCCGGCGCGAGCGAAGGCCTCTCGCTACACAGCTATGGTGTTGGCGCTGGATTCTACCTGCCGCCTTAGCTCATCCCTCTCGTCACGGGCTCTCTGGGATTCCAGTCTTGCTTGTCGGAGACGCTTTCGCTCGTATTCAAGATCTCCAGCCAGCCTCCTTATACGCCTATCTTGGGAGTCGATAATCTTGTCCTTGGCCCGCAAGGCCTCTGCATTCTCCAGTTCAACTTCCTGGCAGGTCCACCCGGCTGCGTTCTCCATCCCTTGTTCCAGGCGGACCTCATCTTGGAATGCTCTCAGTTGGAATTGTTCCAAGGCTTCAAGATGGGATTGTTCCTGCTCCTCGAGGTCGTCAAGGCGCCGCTGCAGCTCCTCCTCTTCACGAGCTAGTCTGAGCTCACGAGCGATGAGCATCTCCTCGTCCGCAGCCAACCTCATTTCTTGAGCATGCGAGCTCTCTCCGCGTTCGGGGACAATCGCCATTTGCTTCTCGACCTCGGCATGAGCAAAGGTGAGAAACTCTTTGGCGCTGGAGAACGCCTTCGAGAAGCCAGCCGCCCGTGTACTCTCCCTCAGAAGGAGGGAAATACCTGCGGGCTTCGTCATGACGGCGCCACGCGAGGATTGACCGGACTCAGTTCTGCACTATTGATGGGATTCCAGAGGCTCCACGTCGAGCCTGCTCCCGGGAGATTCCGCCGCCTCAGGATCTACGCCAACAACGGCAAGTAAGTTTTCAAGGGCCGCGCCACGGCCGCGAAAAAACGTTGGCCAGAACTTCGGAAGAACATACCCGGAGACGACAAGGAGATCGCCGGCGATCCCGCCGGGAGAGTCTTTCTCGAGCTCGGAGAAGGGGGGTCCACGCCACCAACGCCCCCGACTCCAAGGATGCCACGCTGCAAGGATAAAGCTTCGACAGGAGCCGGGGGCTCCTCCACATCCATGGCAGAGCTTTTCGCGGTTTCTCCAGCTTCGACATCGTCTTCGACCCGACGGCATTTACTGGAACTTTCGGGTTCCGGGGACCTGCGAGAAAAACAAGGCATCACGTCACTGGAGTGTCAGGCAAAGGCTCATAGCTTGGGGGTCAAAAGAACTCTAACTTACCCTCGAGTCCGCTTGGATCCAGGGACGCTCCGGCTCCTTTCACCAAAGCATCGGAAAGGTTCGGCAACGACAGGCTCTCCTCGGCACCATCGTCAGCTAGGAGCGGAGAAGGAAGGACTTCGGAGTCACCTTCTGACTTTGGCTCTTCGAGCGGGTTTGGGTGCGCTGACTGCTCCGGGAGCAGTTCCACCGCAGCACCCTCATCCCTCGCTTGGGCCTCCCTCGCCTCTTGGGGAGGCGCGAGATTCGTACACCCGGCAGGCTCATCCGGGGCAGTTTCTTCATCTTCGTCGTCACATGGATCAGGATCCTCCGGGGAAACATCCCCACAAAGCAAGTCAGCAGCCACGGAAGACCCTCGTCCCAGTGCAAGTTTCTGCGCGGGAACAGGAAGAGGATCCAGGAATTCGGTGCCAGCAATCCCAAATGCATTGCATTCCGGCTTGGGAACACGGGCACCCGCTGCATTTGAGCCTTCAAAGAGGGGAAGAACCTTTGGCGGAAGATGATGAGGAACACCCGGGAGCAGAAAGAGCATCTTGCTCGACCATTCTTTCCACTGCAAGAGGAATTTAATCTTCGGCTGAACCTTCCACAGCGGCTGGGACCTGTGCTGCAGCGGGGCGATTCCTCTTCGAATGAAGTCACCCACAATTGCGGTGCATGTCAACTTTTGATTGCGGAGCTCAGCTAATCTCTCAATAATTGGGGCAAGGCCCGGACCTTGGGAGCTTCTATCTTTGGAGTTGGCCAGACGCTCGGCAGGGAATGATGGTGTCAGGAGGTGGGGATTGAAGCCTCCCACTGAAATGAAGTGCCAATTGTGCCTCCACTCTCCCCAGTCTAGGTTAAGCTTCACAAGTGGATATTGATGCGCCGACGACTTCCTGAGGCGAAAAGTAACCCCGCCGGCTATCCACTTTGACTTTCCCAGGTGGGGAACAAAGAAGTAGCGGAACAATGCCACCGATGGCATTACCCCAATGAATGCTTCGCACACATAGGCAAAGGAGGCCAAAATCAACACCGCATTCAGGTGCAAATGAAGCATGTGCAGTCCAAACGCCTCCAGGATGGCGATGAAAAAGGCAAAAAAGGGGAGAGCAGTCCCATCACCAAAAAGTTGTGGAAGGTGACCACTTCACATTCTTTCTGAGGACCTTCTCTAGGGCGGATTCCCACTTCTTCACCGCCACGAAATTCCGAGGCCACTGCGTGGCGGGCGTGACCCACCTTCTTCACATCCGCGTACGCGCTTGGAGAAAACACGGCTTGGATCACCCTCTTCGGAGGAGGGGCGACGGTGGCGCGAGAAGCCTCAATCGCCGCTTTCTCTGCTACAGATTGCTTCACCTTCCGCACTCCTCCCCTCTCTCACCTAGGCGCCATGAGCGGCAGAGGAGTGAACTTCCCGGATGAAGTCCGGGCGGCCGGAGAAGGAGGGCGGCGCTCGACGAAGAAGAAGAGTCGGATTCCGGTGGCGGCGATTTGGGGATTTCGGAGATTTGGGAGAGTAACGGCTACAGTGCTGCGAGGCGTAGCTTATAAGGCATCCCACGCGTCACGTCGCGGCCCCATTACTCCGACTGGCGCGGGAATCGAGGGGACGTTCCGTTTCGAGCGCTCCCTCCCTTTGGATTCAAGATGGACGTTGGCCGTCCGTGCGAACCGCAACGTTCGCCACGACCAAGTCCAAGAAGACTCGGGGGCTCGTCTCTACTTCACCCTGGTGAGCCTCAGGCAAAGTAGTCAAGGCAAGTCGCCGGGCACCCACTTTGGCCAACTCTTTAGCCATAGTCCCGGCAGCAATTGAAGCAAGAGCCACCGGGACCATGCCCGGGGGCTACTGTCGCAGCAGTGGAACATGAGGTTCCCCTGATGCTGCCAAAGTGGGTCCACCACTGGGGCCCACCAATAAGATGGACAAGGCAAGGAGTCAAGTTCAGCAGATGGGTTAGCTCATCTGCCCCAAGGAAACCTGACAAGCTCATCAACAACGCTGTGCGGCTAAGGACCAAGCGACCTTCCGGGGTCACCCCTTGCCCGGAGAACAAGGCGGAATACCCGCGGGTACGTGTGCCCGGCAGGAGGCCAGGCGTGCCCTCGGGTCCTCCATCCGTACCACTGAAGGGATAAGACCGCCAGCTCGCCGAAGCTGGTGGAAGACTTGGGCGCCAAGATGAAGGCCGCGCCCTGATGACGTTGCCACGAGCGTAGTTGGTGGGGCAGACAGGCTTTGTCCGTCCCACCTTTTCCAAGGGCGGACGACCGCGCCGCCCTCCAGAGAATGCTTGGAGGAGAGGATGCCACGTCTCCTCCAAAGATCGCCGAGGGGTTCTCCCGCCAAAAACCCCTCACGCCCCTCGCGTGCCCAGGTCGGATCCCCTTAGCCTATAAACGGAGGACCATGGCACCGAGGAAGGAGGGACAAGTAAGATAGAGCTCAAGCAAGTCTAGACTAGGGTTCGGAGGGTCGAGAGAGAGGTGATCTCCCCAGGGCAGGATCAGCTCTTCGTCTACCTCCGGCCGGAACTCTGTCGGGTTCATCCCAGACCACCCTTGCACACCATATCATGATGAACACTTCAATCCAGACATGCAGGAGTAGGGCTTTTAGCCTCCAGGTGGCCTGAACCTGGGTAACTCGGTGTGTCTCTCTGCGTTGTTTGCCCACGTGCCACAACGGAGAACTTGACGATCTTGCTCCCGGGTAAGGCGTCTTCCAGCCTCCTTCGCGCCCCGTGCCGAACCTAAAAAGGGGTATCATCTACTCCCGGTGTCCGTCACCCGAGACACGACACCAGCGCAGACGAGGAGGTGGAATAAACGGCGCTCCAAGGGAAATGAGGATCGTGAAGCAAGAAGGCCGAGAACAAAGGAAAGAAGTGAGAGCTATGTGTGGAACTATTTAGAGTGATGCTGAGCGACCTCTGGGGGATAATTGCAAGAAATCCCTCGGGTTCCCCACCATGTGATTGGCTCTGGTCTGTCAGATCAAAATAAAAAAACCATCAGTCCACGTGCACCACTTCTTGTGCATATGAACCACTACCTTCCTCCAACAACCCACGCACAGGAGCTTTGCTTGAGACGCTCCTCAAACCGGCCCACTGCTAGCTCTAGCGACACCTCCGCGAGCCTGCAGCAGCACCGGGCATCACAAGCATGGCTCGGCTGTCGTCGTTTTGTTGACAACATATGCCATGTGGTTGCTTGATTAGTGGTAGCGACAGCGCGAGCGACGGTGTTCCGGCGGGATTGGGCACGAGCACGGCAAATGAGAGACGTACCCAAGTTCGGGGCCCTCGTGTGGAGGTAAAACTCCTACTCCTACATGTGTGGTGTATATGGTGGGGTATATATGGTGTTACATGTTTGCTCCTGGAGTTGTATCTGTCTCAGCTAGGGAAAGAGAGAGCTTTTGGCAGCCTACGTGAGTGTGTGTGTGAGAGGAGGTGAGGAGCAAAAGCTAGCCTCCATTGTGAGTGTGCAAGCTGAATGAGAGCATGAGGCTTGGCCTCGATCGTGGCTGCCCTGGTGCTCCTTATAAAGGGGAGCCCAGGGGACAAGGGGTGGCCCGCGGTGACATGTGTATAGTGGCGCACTGTAGCGCATAGTGTTTCTTATTCAGTAACAGTGTATTTCCTTCAGCCTGCTCAGTTAAAGTGTTCCCAGCTACAGTGTTCTTCCTTCAGCCAGCTCAGCTACAGTATCCGGGTACAGGTATGGTTGTCTTGTCCGCGTGTGTCTGATGGGACGTTGTGGCTGACTTCACGTAGCCGGTGCGCAGCCGGATGGAGGGCGGGCATCTCGATTTACTTATCTTGTTCTCTTGTCGAGTCGTGGAATTTGGTAACCCGGGGGTCATTCCCTCGACATCGGCGGTGCCACCATGGATAGCATAAAAGCTCTAAAAAATCTGCTAAAACCCTTATGTGGATTTGCATCGGAACCCTTATGTGGATTTGCATCGGAAGGAGAAAGAAATTGCTACCAACCTTATAAGGATTTGCACCTCTCGAATAAAAATCGTATCATATGAAGAATGAATTTGCTACAACCGTTTTGTGTACATCAAAGGGAGAAAATCTGCCACAATGCACCTCATGAAGAAAAATTGGATCGTGTAAAGACAAAATTTGCTACAATCATTTTGTGGATTCGCATCAAAAGGGGAAAATTATGCCACAAACTTCCAAAAATTTGCACGGCAGCAATAAAAAATGCATCATGTGAAGAAATTTGTTACAATTATTCCGTGGATTTGCATCAAAGGGAGTTTTTTTTGCTACAAACCTTCCAAAAAGTTGCACCACACGTAGGAAAATGGCAGAAAAAATCATAGGAAGAACAAAATTACTCTCGGACGCCTTCCGCTGCACTAATTGCCAAGTGTAATCCTGACATACTTTGTAGCCTTGCTTCGGAAAATGCAATGCAGCGTAAACAATGTTGGGGATATCGCTTATCGGGAACTTATCGGTTGACCCAAGATAAGGGGTAAATCAGCCGGTTTATCGGCATATCGGCCGATTTATCTTATCGGTCAGACATCGAGAAGCGATAAATTCGCCGATTTATCGGAATATTGGAAGATATCTTGAACAGTGCGTAAACTGAATGCAGCTGTTCAAAATGCAATGGAATGTCTTGAAATGGTGACTGGAAGTTCAAGTAGTGCCTGGAAGTTGTTAATTCTGGTGTTGTATGCACAGCAGAATTTACAAGAAGCTGAAGCAGTAGCAAAAATTGCACTATATGAGGCTGAGAAAGAGGCTGAATCGACGATGCTTCCTTCAATCTCCCCTAGTGTGGGCCCATCTCAGCACCTTTGCTGTCGCAACCGGCGCCAGAGCCATGGCAAGCAACCGGAGCAGAAGCGACGGGCTCGAGGCACGCGCCATGGTGCTATGTTTCCACTCCCAACTTGAAATGAAGAGGTGGGGAGACTGGAGCGGCCGGGGTAGTACTGCTGGGGGGCTGGTTGAGACCGATGCAGGAGCTCGCAGGCGAGCGCGGTGGGATGGCAATGGCTGATGGAGGCGCTCCGAGGAAGAGGAACGACGAGCACAAACTAGTGGAGGAGAAAACGCCTCAAAAGAGATAAGGTTGGTGGGACTCCCGCCTTCACGCAGATGGACGTGTGGCGCAAACACAATGAGGAGGACGCGAGCGACACATCCTCCGGAGGGATTAATGTGTTGAACTTGTTGTGAAACTTGTTTTGTTTTTAACTTTTTGTTATGTGAACTACTCGTTGCGGAACTATTTATGTGTTAAACTTGCTGCTGAAGTATCTTTGTGTTGCCGAACCAACCACATCTCCCATATCATGGTTATGAAGATAACCGTCCGTTTCATCACTCTCGTACTCATCACCCTTCATGTCCGAGTCACGATGATCATATTGGAAAACCCGGACTCAAAGGTTTGGTCATTGGCGGTTGGCTCATTGATGTGTTATACACTTCAGGCTCTGGGTCGACACTTTGCTCATCATGTTTAGCCGGGCTACTAGCATCACGTGTGGAAAGCATGCCGATTCAATTCAATGTGTAATCAAGCAGCAACCTTGTTTGTGGCAAATAACTCAAAAATATTTGTCTGGTGAGGCCAAGACAATCCCCTTATAAGCTTGCCAATGCAACCCGGAGCCGAGATGCATTATCTTCCAACGAATGTAATGAGCGAACCAAACATTATACCTTCCTTTTAACTCCGCTGCATAACTTTTGTCCATCCAAATCAACTCACTTCGGACCTTATCCACAACCTCCTCATAGCTAGGACTAGTGACAAACACTATTACTTTCTCCTCTGTGTCAACATAATCGACATCACCTTTCAAAAAAGTCATATAGTCCACATGATTGACATTCACAATTCTCGACATCTAAAATATAACAAGCACAAAACAATTTATTTATTTTGAAAGGAATGCGGTAGGGGAAGCCCGTACAGTGTTTTTTAAATGATAAGAACCCAAATCTACGTCTGTGGGCACTTGAACCTAGGTGTCTGGGTTGTACATCCATTCCCTAACCAAGTGAGCCCAGCTCACACCTTCAAAACAATTATATTACCGCAGTTAATAGCTTAGCATTCAGAATAAGTAATGCCAATTTTTTTTAACAAACCCTAACCCTTACTTTGGAACTAAATAATCAATCAGAATTCTAACCTTAGCATAAAAAAGAGGGAGAGGTGAACTCAGTCTGGAGGAGGAAGAATAGGTGGGTTGGGGCTGCCCACCCGCATCTGCGGGACTTAACACTCAAAAAAACCATGACGCGGAGACCCAGAGCGTCGTGGTTGTTTTGCACGGCGCCGAGGCCTAGTCCATACTTACGGGCTCTTTGTTTGGGCTTTTACCTGTTTTCCACGGAAATAAGCCGGATAAACGAAATAAAGGGGTTAGCTTTTCTATGGGCTTTGCCAAAGCTGGTCACCGCACAGGTGAAACTGCATTTGCCCTCATGTGTGGTTTTGGTAATTAATGACAATCTCTATTGACTAATGGTTGCATTGAGCTATCCTTGTAGGGCTTGTCCATTAGCAATGCTTGAACACCATGTGTTGGTATCAAGATTGAAAGAAGAAGATAAAGTGATGAACAAGTGATATTCAAGGTGTGATCCACACAAATGGTCATCTAGAGTTGTGCTTATTGGAAGTGTGGTTTGGAAAAGAAGATTGAGTGAAGATTCATGTTTATCTCCAAGTCATCATATATATTAAGAGAGGATGAAGTGCAAGGTTGATCAACTCAATGTGCAAATAATGAAGTCAAGATTGATCAACACATTTAGAAGATTATGAAGTGCAAGTTCAGTATGATCTCCATATCGTAAGATGTCATTTGATTGAAGCTTGCAATGGATACATGAAGACGGAGCTAAGCGAGGCTCTCCCGTAATGGAGTATGGGGGAGTATTTGGAGAAGACTTCATCAAACATGTGTTAGCAAGCACAATCAAGAAAGGTGTTCCAACTTGAGGGTGTCAAGTTCTTCATCATCTAGCTCAAGTGGTATGCTCAAGGCAAAGGTATGATCTTGATAGGTTTTCTATTTTACCGGTCTCATGCTTTTGGGGAGACCGAGTTATAGGATCGATAGTCGTACTATCAAGAGGGGCTCTCGAGTGAGTAACTTGATCGCATCTTTGTGGAGAGCTCAAACCTTTGCATACTTGGCATATCATCTTTCTTGGTTGTTATTTGGCTTTTAGCCATGTGAGGATTTAGAGCTTGTGTTCATCTCCATACATGCTCTAGTTCATCAAAAACGGATTTCATATGAATATCTTGTTGCGTTTTTTATGTTGGAGGTTTTACCGGTGTGTCTTTTATAAGAGAGGTCAAACTCTCTCCTTATGGTCTCCTCCTCACATGATGGACTATGATGTTTCTCTGCATGATCTTGTAAAGCTCTTCGTTGCGATTCCAACGACCCAAGATCATCGAAATCGGAGTCCGGATGAAAAACCTATTGTGTTTTCGGTGTTGGAAATATTACTGGTTCTTCTTTGAGAAAAGTTCCACACCTTCCCATGTGTGGTATCCTTCCTCTATTTTGTATGGAAGCTCTTGTCGATAGCTTTCCATCAAAATTGGTCTCGCTTGATTTGGAGTTAAATTGCGAAAGTTATGGGGTTTCAGGTTTGCTGAGTGGCTGCAGGAAATCCAGGCCGGAGATTCCGGTGTGCTCACACTGGAGTCTCCGGACTAAGGTGGACCGGAGTTTCTGGCTTGCCGGTTTTGGCACTTGTGCCCCCAGTCGACGACACCTGTTGTATAGGGGATGGAAGTGCCCCGAAGTCTTCATTGTCTCCGGTCTGGCCGGAGTCTCCACTCTCCTCAGGGATCGGAGACTCTGCTCAGACCGGAGACTCCGTCCTACCCAGACCGGAGTTTCGGTTTTATTTTTTCCTGCAAAGCTCTTTTTCGTGGGGACCTATAAAGGCCCCCTTCTTCCCAAAGAGCCAAGTTTGGCTGGGCACTTTTTTTCCCTCTCTCCTCCATTGTTGACCTTGGAAAAGCTTGCCTTCATCTCAATCCCTCCCATGATTCTTGCATATTTTTTAGGGAAAAGTGAGAGGTGATTTAGATCTAAATTTTCACCAATCCATCTGTCCTCTAAGTGAGGGGAACCTAGTAGGTCTTGATCTTGAAGTTCTTGGTGTTTCTCCTCCTTTGTTCTTCCTCTCTTATTCCCCCATAAGCATTTGTTGCTTTGTTGAAATTTGAGAGTGAAATATTGGAGCACTTGTGCTCTTGCCATTTGCATCGGTTGCATCGGTTTGTGCTCTCCACGGGATGTTGGAGATATGTCCTAGAGATAATAATAATTTAGTTATTATTTATGTCCAAGTTTATTATTAAATGTTTATATATTTATGCTATAACTGTATTGGGCACTTGAATAGCAAATACAAAATATTCAAGAGGAAAACCTCCAATACAGGTGTAGAGATATGAACAAGTAAAAGCGTTACTGGTCTTGTCTATAAGACTAGCCTAGTTGTTGTTTGATGATCATGTTTTCCTGATCATGGACTTTGTATAAGTCACACAACTATAGGAGTTTATTGTCGGAATGGCAATAGTACTGAACCGACCCATTTTATGATCTTGCTAAGAGACTGATCGTCAACGATGAAGGTAGCAATTGATCATATGTTTAGTTTTCATTAGTTGTATTCCTATACCATGAGAATATCTGGTGACCGCTTATTCGACACTCATACTTTGATCGTCATCTAACGTCTGGCCGTAACTGGGGACCATAACGATGGCTTTTGGGTGTGAACTAGAATAATGTATTGGAATAGAGATTATTCGAGAATGGTACTTACTCCTCCAGGCGATGGAGAGATACATCCTCTAGGCCATCTCAGTATTATCATTGTCAACCAATCGTCTGGCCAGACACACGTGATTTATCACGGGATGATGAGAATACGGAATGAGAAAGAGAATGATATTGGTGCGAGAATTATATGTGTTATGATCAAAGGGTTTGATCACACTAGAGCACATTGTCTCAATCTCGAGATATCATTGGTATCGTGTACGTAAGGGGATTAGCGTAATGAGAAACACATAGGTTTTGTCGTTCACTCGTGAACACATAGGAGACAGTACGACCGTCTAGGTCCCAATGCTGGTTATTGTCTGGTAAGCGCCCGGACATGTCTATGTGTTACCAAACCTTCCGGGTCACACACTTAAGCTGTGAGTCAGTCTTTTATTGAGAGAATAAAGTTGTAGTTTTAGTGGTTATGAGAAGTGGTCGGAGTCCCTCCGATGTCACAAGGACAACTCCGAAGTAATTCGGAGGAGTTCCGGTGAAGTTATCATGAGAGGGAAATAATGCCGATATAGGGCAGAATTTCCCGAGAGAGAAATATGGTGAACATGAGATGTTCCGGGATGCTAGGAAGTGTTTCCGACATCAGTGGATAGAGTCGATGATTTTATGTAAAGGGTATATAAGGTTCCAGAAGAGTTTCAGAGGTTTGCCGATAAGGGGGGATGCGTCGGAGGAGAAGGGGGTGCCCATGTGGTCGCACCATACCTAGTATGGGCCAGCCGCATGGCCCCACCCTCCAGGTCGGCCGCACCAAGTCTCCTCCTCTCTTTCCTTGTTTAAATTGGAGATTTAAAGGATCCTAATTGAACTAGGAAAGGAATAAAGGAAATTGGCATAAAGGAAAAAGGGAAGGGAGGGAGTCCTTGTTGGACAAGGACTCCTCTCCCAAACCGACTTGGGAGAGGGGCCGGCCTTCCTAGGGCCGGCGCACCAATGGGAGGGCTTTGCCCCTCCCCCAAGCACCTCTTCCCCTTACTCCCCTTTATATACTCCACCCCCTCCCACAAGGAGGAGATCCAAGAAATCACAAGTTCCTCTCATCTTGAGATATTGTGAATTAGACGATGCCCTAATTAGACGGCGCTCTAATTAGACATTGCTCTAATCTCTCTCTCTCTCTCTCTCTAATAGATCTCATGTGTTGAGAATTAGATCTTTTTGAGAAAACGCAAAAGCTTTGCGTTTCATTTTATTGAAAAGGAATTAGATCTCTCTAGTCTCATATAGATCTAATCAAGTTCGATTAGATCTATCACCTAAACTACGTGCGCCGAAAGGCGGTCTCTCTTCGTTGGTGCTAGTAGCTCGAGGCGGCGAACGTGCTGACGGGTTGGCACGGCGTACGTGTGGATACTGTTAGAGCGGGCCTACGCAAGTAGTTCCTCGACGACGGACCGGCAATAATCTCACCTCCCGGCGTGGACGTGAGATTCTTCATCAGGCTTCACCAACATCAACTTCGACAAACACAAGATCTTCCACAAAGGTGTTTGTAAGTATCTAAATCTAGCATTATGGGGTGCAACATATCTTCATAGAATAGATCTTGGCGGCAAGGTTACGGAAATTTTAAAGTTTTACCCACAACCCAATAGAGGATTCATGGAAGTGAAAGTTGTGAACTTGTTACTCTTGGGTCATTGGAACCTAGACGACTTTGTGGTGATATTTGGGAGCCCCCAATTAGCTTGTGGGTGTGTGCCCCAAGATTGTTGTAAAGGTTCCGGATTCCGCCTTGAAGGACTCCGATAGTGGAAGGTGAACCAATCCCTTTGTGGTGCGGTTCATCGGAGAATAGGGTGAGCCCTTTTGTGGCGTTGAGTAGGCCTTTGTGGTGAGCTCACACCTCTCCAACGAGACGTACTCCACTCAAAAGGAGAAACTCGGGAATACATCATCGTCTCCGCGTGGCTCGGTTATTTCTATACCCAAGCTCTTTACTTATGCACTTTACATTGTGATAACCTTCGTGCTTGAAGTATTATTTATTGCTATCACCTTGTTACTTGTCTTGCTTAGTATAAGTTGTTGGTGCACATAGTTGAGGCTAGTATATTTAGCTTGTTGGCATGTTAAATTAAACACATAGTTTTATTCCGCATTTATTCAACCATAAATCGAAAAATTTAAATCGCCTATTCACCCTCCCCCTATGCGACATCCTTGTCCTTTCAACAGGCAGACACGAAAAAGCACGTATCTGAGGTGCTTCCCGATCGCCTCAAACCGAACAGGTATACTCATATGCCCTCGTTCTTTCACTTATTTACGTTCAAACTGCCACCGGCCGACCCAACTATCACCTACCTTTCTCTACGTAAACGCAACTTGGTCGTTGTTTCCTGTTGGGCCTTTGCCACATACAAACCAATCGCAAGGCGCACGAGACGTGCACACCGAGGCCATGCGTGTGTGAGTTGTGAACCGAGAGAAAAATTCACGAGAATCTGGCGTGGTGGCGTAGTATACGAGTACTACTACCGTGCGAGCGTTCACTATACAGCCGCGAGAACCAGATTCTCGCAAGGAAACGAAATCTTCTCCATTTTAGGTCTCACTTGCTTTTCCTTTGCCCCACCTACTAGTATTTTATTGTGGATTCATGTCATTGTTCTATCTCTGAATTTTATTGATCCATATGTTGTTTATCACAGGGAGATCAGCAAAAATACATGACTCAAAGGGTGTGTTTCAAACAATTAGTAAGTTTACGGTCAGACAACCAGCTAGTTCGCCAAAGACTAAAACTCAGAAAAGTAACTTTTCATGTACATCAGTTTTTCCTTCACACAGCCGCAGCCAGCCAGAACCAGCCAGAACAAAGAGGCCCTTAGTCGTGCGTGCTAGTCTGGCCACATCAGAAAATAGCACGGCACTGTGAAGTTCCATGTTTATGTATATGGGATCTGCGCCATGCAACACAATCATGGCGCCGGGAGGGCGGGTTTCATGTAAAAGGGTCAATTCGTGAATTTTTAAAATCCAATTCATTTTGTGTTCAAATTTCAAATAAGGGCCAGACATGTAGAATTTGACGGCCACCGTTGCCTGGGCTCTCGTGTAGTGTCGGTCGCTTCAGTGGTGAAACTTGGTCAACGTTCGATCCTCCTCGGAAGGAAACACACCATGCATCCCGCACGCGTGTTCAGCTCACCAAACTGATGGAATCCGTGCTCCACCTTTCTGTTTTAGCACCATCCATTCCTCCGTAAGATTTCCAGTCTAACCGCTGTAATCTCGTCACCTAGCTGGCTCGCCACTTTTTTGGTAATGTCCCCTCGCTGTCCCATCTTGCACCTCCATCTTGGTATTTTTCATCCAATCTGGCCCTTTTAGCAAACTAAGCACATATGTGGCCCTTTTGTTAAACTATTGGCCAAATCTGGCCCCTGGGCTCGGCGCCAAATGGGCCGGCGCCGAAGTTGTACAGCTCGGCGCCCAAATGGGCTGGCGCCGACCGGTTCGGCAGAGGCCAATTTTGGCGCCGAGCTGTACAACTTCGGCGCCGGCCCATTTGGCGCCGAGCCCAGGGGCCAGATTTGGACAATAGTTTCACAAAAGGGCCACATATGTGCTTAGTTTAGCCCAGGGGCCATTTTTGGCAAAAAATACTCCATCTTGCACCTCCTCTCTACTCTCTAGCCCTGCACCCTACTCAGCTTTTTTTGACACAAGGCGTGCAACAAGAGCTCACAGGCTTCATGAGTCAGAGAAGGATATTCCCGCAAACACAACAAGAAGAAAAAAGTTCGAAAATAAAATTGAGTTAGTTCTCGTACTACGAGTATGTTTCATGAGTCAGAGAAGGATATCCCGCAAAACAAAATGGCCACAGAAGGATACATGCTTTTGTTGCTGATGACTCACTGCCATCTGTGAGAATTAGTTAGTGAAACCAAACATTTTGGGAAGATATTTCCCGTCCAAAAGCAAGAAAGAAAAGGATCCGTGCCGAAATCGTCAAGGACTTTCCATCTTTGAGCTGCACCATTTACTCCAGTTTTCTCCTCCAAACGGCCACAAAATCCGTAACAGCGAATCCTGGCCGTCGATCAGCGTTCCTTGCGCCGCCTCACCGTCGGTTTCGGCCAATTAAAAAAAATCGACCGTTGGAAATTCCCCCCCTCAGTTTTCCAACGCCTACAAATCAAACCGCCCCTCCCGGCCTGTCCCGTCTTTCCTCGGTTCCTTCTCCTCCACAACCACAACGAGCGCCTCGCCGCCGTCGAGATCAAGAACCGACCGGAGGAGAGAGGAGTACGGGAGAGAGGAGGCGCGTCGATCCGTACTCTTGCGACGCGGCGATGGCGTCGAGGAGGCAGGCGGCCGCCGGCGCCGGCGACGTTCTTGCTCAAGAACGCAAGGGCGGTGAGTCTCCCCGCCTTCCCCTTTCTTGGTTTGTTCTATCTCCTCGTCGGATTCACGCGGCGGTGTCGTCAGCACGAGTTCGTAGGTTTCTTGGATTGCTCGTGTGTGGTGCCGGTAAAGATCCTCTCTTGGCCTCCCCTAAAAGAGCTATAGGTTTTGGTTCGTCGATTTGTTGATCGAGCCATCCCCCCTATGGATTTTCTTCATGTAGATTCGCTGCTACGGTATCTTGTTTGATCGCGCTTGGTTCCGCTAATGTAAAGATTTAGTCCGCGTTCTTTTTCCCTTTTCGCCAAAAAAGGGGAAATCTTTCGGAAATTCCCCGCGTAGTACCTGCATCTTTGGCAAGTTTTTTTTTTTCAATTGCAACCGTGGATTTCATCCGAGCACACGCCAACAGATGAAGTTTTAGCTGTCGCGTTGGCGCATTGATTGAATTGTTGACATGGATTTTCTTGATATGGAAGATATCTTCTTTGCTTGGCTGTCGCCACCAGCTCTCGATATCATGCGTTATTCTTGCGGGTTTCTCTTTTATGCATGTCCGTCAGTCGGGCTCTTGATCGGATTCTTGTCCCCTGGTCGTAGTAAACATGCCACCTTCAGGAGATTTCACCCGCCTATTTCCGTTTCTTGTTCCTCTTTAGTTGGGTTTCTTGTTGTTTGATGTTGGGATTCGTGTGCTGAGATGTTAGATTTTTGTTCTTAGATGCTGTGATCCTTAGGCTCCTCCATGTAGGTTCTTTGTGTTCGTGATATCTTACAGGATTCTTGTTCCTTTCATAGTGTACACGTACAAATTTCAGTACAAGATTTCTTATGAATTCTGATGATCTTTCTGTATTCCTCCTCTGAAACTCCAACTTTAGCAGAAGTAGCAACTATGCCACCTTGAGGATTCTTGTTCCTCTTTAGTAGGGTTTCCTGTTGTTTGATGTTGGGATTCCTGTAATCTTGTTCTGAGATGTTATGATTCTTGTTATGTTGTGATCCTTAGGCTCCTCCATGTAGGTTCTTTGTGTTCGTGGCTTACAAGATTCTTGTTTCCTTTCATGGTGTATGCTTACAATTTCAGTACAAGATTTCTTCTGAATTCTGATGATTTTTTTGTATTCCTCCTCTGAAACTCCAACTTGAGCAGATGCCAGGCTTGTCAGAGAACAAAGGCCACGGTTGCTCAACAACCAGTCGCAGGAAACCGACGAGCCCTTGTCGAGGTCGGCAATGTCATAAATGGCCGGCCTGCTCTAGCTGATCCGAGCCGTCACAAAGGAGTAGCAGCTGTCAAGTGTCTGAAAGCAACCAAACAACAGAAGGAGAACAACAGGGTGAAGCCCGAAATTATCGTGATAAGTTCAGACTCAGAAAATGAGAAGAAAAATCAAGCTAAGAGAGCAGCCTCCCGGAGGGCGCCCATCAACACGCTTACCAAAATTCTCAACAAATGCAGCAGGGTATGAAAGTGTGATCTAATATTATGTGCTGCCAATTAAGCTTGATTGAGTAATGTCATCCTAAGAATGTTCGCTGAATTCTTGTTTTGGACGCAGGCTTCTGATGGGATGATCTGCAGCCCGAAGAAGGCCCGGCGACGTTCAACATTGACGCATCTGATGCTCACAATGAGCTGGCAGTGGTCGATTATGTTGAAGATATTTACAGGTTCTACAAGAACACCGAGGTGAGCTTGATTATACTCTTCATGCAAGCATTGTGAAGTTAACAGTAGAATTAAGAAGTTGTTAGCTGGTAACCGAATTTCTGAAGTGACAGCTACTACTTTGTTGCTTTGCTGTCCAGGGCACCTGCCGGCCTCTCTGTACCTACATGAGTTCACAGACTGATATCAATGAGAGAATGAGGGCAATACTGATTGATTGGCTTATTGAGGTCCACCAAAGGCTTATGCTCATGCCAGAGACCTTATATCTGACGGTCTACATAATAGACCAGTACTTATCAATGGAGACTGTGTGGAGAAAGGAGCTTCAGCTCGTTGGCGTAAGCGCCATGCTGATAGCATGCAAATATGAAGAGATATGGGCTCCATTGGTAGGGTTCTTCTCTACTTTCACACTACTGATGCTCTTTGATTTGGGTGCTAGACTGCTAGTTCTATTCCTTTGGCTTATTGTTGAACAATCTTTGGATGCAAAGCTCATAACTGATGTAGTAGGGTGTTTCAATAGTTCACACTACTGGAGCTGTTGATTTGAGTGCTAGTTCTATTCCTTTGGCTGATTGTTGAACTATCGTTGCATCAAAAGCTTATAACTTATATAGCAGGGTTCTTCTATAGTTCACACTATTGGTGCCATTGCATAGGCCCTTTTCAGGAAAAGAAAAACAACTTGGTTCCATTTGATTTGAATGCTGATTCTATTTCTTTGGCTTATTGTTGAGCTATCTTTTGCAGCCAAAGCTCATAACTGATGTGTTTCAAATCAAACTTGATCTGACTTGCTTGTGAATTCTGATCATTTATGTCAATCATGAACTGCCTTTACAGGTTAAGGATCTTTTGTGCCTGACTGAGTACTCGTTTACCCGGGAGCAGATCCTAATCAAGGAGAACACCATACTGAACAAGCTGCAATGGAACTTAACAGTTCCGACGCTGTATATGTTCATGGTCCGGTATCTGAAAGCTGCAATGGGGAATAATGAGGTAATACATTGACCAAGTTTTCAGTAAATCTACCGCACATTTTAGGCATTGATATGTAATAATGTGCATTTCTTTGCTCTCTCCAATGCAGCTGGAGAATATGGCGTTCTTTTATGCTGAGCTCTCGCTGGTTCAGTACACTATGTTACTGTACGCCCCATCAGTGACTGCAGCAGCAGCTGTGTACGCTGCTCGGTGCACCCTGAATATGAGTCCGCGGTGGACCGATGTCCTGGAGCACCATACCGGCTTAGCCGAGTCGCAGTTGCTGTATGTTCTTCTTCCTGATATAATCTCCTTTTGTGAAATCTGACTGTTTACAGCAAACCTGAACCACACTTTAAATTATGATATGATGCTCGCGTGCTATTGTCAGCCGAATATTAGTTTCGTAGTGAATGTGCATACTTCAGAGGAATAAGAAACATACAATGTTTCCACATGCTGCTATCTAAGTTTGTTTTCGTGTGTATTTGAATTGTATAGGCCTTCTAGTTATGATGATTGGATTGCTATATACCTTCAACATCATTTTAATCATGTGAACTCCGCAAATGAATGACCACAGAATTTCGGTATGCTTATGTATAGAACTGACTGAATCTTGGGCTTTGTAGTTCTGTTAGTTGGATTGCTGTGTGCCTTGCCTTCCACATCATTTTGCTTTCTAATCATGTGAACTCCCAAAATGAATTGGTACTACTACCACAGCATGCATTTCTGTATGCTTATGGACAGAACTTGACTGAATCTTTTCTTTCTAGCGGTATCCATTAACACAGTATCTAACTCTTGTCTGTTGCTGTGTTTGAACTGAAGGGAGTGCGCGAGGCAGCTGGCAAGCCTGCACTCGACGGCAGCAGAGAGCAAGCAGAAGGTGGTCTCCCGCAAGTACTCGAATCCCAAGCTTGGGGCCGTGTCGCTCTACTCCCCTGCAGAGAGACTGCTGAACTGCTGATTTGAGCGCGTCATCTCTTCTCGTTTGGCACACGACGCTCGTGTTCCTTTGTCTGCATGGAATAAGCTTCTCCTGTGTCGTCGACTATCATCGCTTCGATGTTAGCGTTCGCTGGGCGACTAGAAACAAAGAGATGAGGGATTTATAGAGTATAGATATGTGTTGGAGACGATGCAACTTTTGCTCTATCGACCATCATGATTCGTGATAAATGTAAAGTCGAACATATTATTTCGTTACTTCTTTATATCATATATATTACTTCCGTTCCCAAATTAACATGTTTTGGTAGACTAGTTTAGCTTGGTTTAAAGTTCATAATCGTTTATGTAGCAAGCTGTATAGCTGCTGCCCTGCGACATGGGCCGCTTCTTCGGCTGTGGAGTTTGCCCAGGCAGCGAAGGTTTGCCCAGCAATGACCACCGAACGACGCGGCGGGGCGCCACACCGTGCAGCGAGGGCCAGACTCTACGGTGCTCGTTGCGTGAGACAAGGGGCCAGACTCATCCGTGGTTCACGCCGGCCAAGGCCCCAGAGATGTGGTGCGCCTGCGCCGCGTTAAAACTAGCAGCTGTCCACAGCGCGGTTGTCGCTGTTGGGGAAGACGACACCAACCACGCCCGGCTGGACGCCGAAAACAATACTCCAATCACGAGTCAGATCTGATCGATAAAAATGACCAGTCTTGTACGTGCCTTCGATCATGTAAAAATGAAGGAAAAAAAAACTAATCTACGAATGACCCTTAGAGGCTTAGACTCGGGACCCATGAGTGACACATCAATTTTTTCTTTTTTTCTTTGAGAAAAACAGACAGTAATTAAGAAGGTGTTCCTCCCACTAGTAGAAAACCCTTATAGACGTCCAAATATTAGCGACACGTCATAATCGTGGTTGTGCACGCGGCGCGTCGACCCTCTGTCACCGCCGGTGAGCTCGAATCATTAAACAGATGTTAGATTGATAGAATTTAGTTGATTTAGAAATGGTAGTTTATTTATATAGTTTTTAGTAGAAAACATTTAGATGTTGCTTGCGATAAATTTGTGTGGAGTTTTATAGGCGAACACGAATTGCTTAGATGCATGGATGTTTCCTTGTTTAATTTGTTAGATGCATGGTTGGGTTAAGTTAGTTAGGCTAATTTAGTTGACTTGGTTAGATAGTATAGGTAAGGTGAGTGTTTAAATTGTTGTTCCAAATGATTTAGATGAATCACTTATATTTTGAATGAATTTTTTATATGATGTATTTTAAATAAAAAAGTTGCAGGTATTCAAAATAAGTGCAACCTTTTGCGAAATGTTTGTTACGTCAAATTTCTGACACTCATAGTCAAATATAGTAAAGGTCATGCCATTCTTTTCACCAATTATAATAAGGAACTTTTCATCAAGAGATGCATCGAGTAGTTTTTTGTCAAATTTCAGCTTCTTCTTTATAGGATATGGCGTGTGAAATATGCAACTTGGATTGTGCAGTTACACAATTTAGTGGATCCTTATTCAACATTGATCATCGATTCAGTGGTAACAAACAATTCATTTTTATACACTTGTAACAGTTTGTGTTTTTTTTTAGTATTAATGTGTGTTTCTTTTGCTTTTGTTGCATATATACTGTACCATGTAACGTTAGGGCAAAATTCAGCGAGTTAACCCGAAACAGTGTGCTCTTTCATGCTCTTGGAGTATATACATCATTCAAATGACGAATGGACGAACCAAGATCCGTTTGCACGACGAAGGATGGGATCAGTTCTTGTCGAGAACAACCTATCACTTGCTGGGGACAAATGAAATATTTTTCTTTGACATGACCATTAATACCCCTAAGTGATGTGGTATTCTCTCATCCCACTACCCCTAAGTGAGTGGGTCGTTCACATGCTTAAGTACAAGACTATATTATATTATATTGTACGATGTTAAAGAACAAATGCACAGATAAATCTCTAGTGAGGTGGCACAATAAAGGTAAACACCATGGCGATCTAATCCTATTGTCACCAAGCTAGCATACCGCAAATTTCACTCCATCTGATGATACATCATTAGCTCTACTGGTAAATCTACTAGGTGGCCAAGTCTAGCCTCAACCTCAGTAACGGGAACAATATATATCTACAAATACATCGACAACAAACATCAATAAGATTGCATCTAAATGAATCGTCTCGTAAGTAAAGAATCCCCATAAAATTTACATTAACAATGACATAATCAGGTTAGAGAAACATAAAAGACATATTCGACGTTAGCTTTAGGTGAATAATATTTCATACAATTCAAATCACAGTCAATCTGGAACTCTCTTTTTTCAATAAGCATGGGTCAAATGTGGAACTAACAACTTTTTAGACTATATAATATGGATATGTGTTGTCAAGTTTTCTTAGAGTTGTTTTCTACTTAAAAAATATGATCTCACATCGGAAACCTAAATTGGAGCCCGAGCTACATGGCTCCTGGTATTTTTCAAAATTCAAATTCGACATTTTGAATTTTCAAAAAATTATGAATTTTTTTCTAGATATGGCCAATGATGCATTCTACCGGTGGGAAAAAACTCAAGGTGAAATACATTGTATTCTTGGCTACACAAAAATGACAAAATCTGACAAATGTTAGAGGTTTCAAAATCTGTGCTGTTTAATTTTTCAGATCCACAATTTTGTCAATTTTGCACAGCCCAAAAACAGAGTTTTTCGATTTGGATTTTCACAGTGTTAGAATACATCATCATCTACATCTACGATTTCTTTCAGAATTTTCTGAAACTTTAAATGCTGTTTTCGAATTTTGAAAAATCCGGTCTCCATGTAGCCCGGCCTCTAAAGATCCACTCTTGGTATCACATGTCCTATCTAAGAGGAGATCGTACCCAGGGTGCCTCAAATCCAGGAGCGTAGACCGACAAGAGAGAACCATAGAGCGAGCCAGAGAGATAAGGACTAAGAAATCCTGTTTTAGATCAGACAATCAGTGCGCTCGAAACGGTGAGGACTGATCATTGTCTTCCTTTCGCGCTGACCAATCAACCACCACCCGTAACGGTGAGCAGGCCTGGCGCTTTGGTCAAGCTACGTACGTACCTGTGGGCCATGGGCAAGGTCGGCAGATCGGGACGGGTAAATTGGAGAGAAATATGAACTTTGCGTCACCCCGTTCTGTCTCGTTTCGGTCCTAAACAAGATCAATTCCACTTTGGACGAGGTATGACGATCATTTGGTTGCGTCCCTAAAAAAAAGACGACCATTTGGTTGCGGCCGACTGCCAGACTCTAACCACTTTCCAACAGAATAATAAAGTATGCATGCACGCTTATATTGCTTATTACTCTACGTTCTCCGTCTGCTCGAAAATGAAACTGAATAGTCCAGACTTATATGCCTTGGAGTTTTTTTTTTGTTGCAAAAAGTCAACCAATTTAGTGATCATCAACAACATTATAAGAATACTTAAGTGATAAAAATTACAAATAGGTTTTCGGACCACCTAGCGATAACTACAAGCACCGAAGCGAGTCGAAGGCAGGCCGTCGTCCTCCTGACCGGATCGAGCCGGTAAAACTTGTCGTAGTAGAGCTTATTGTAGTGACATACGGGAAATCGTCGTGTTAAGACCCCAAAAGACCAACGCACCAGCTCAGCAATCATCGCCCACGATGACAACTGTGGATTGGAAGAGACATACCTGCAACCACGCGGACAACACAGAAACGGACCGGATCCCAGAAGTTCCGCCGAACACAAAACTCCACACGCCCCTCCGCCGGTTCTAGGCGCACCACCGGAGCGAGGATAGGGTGGAGAGGGCCTTATTCTGATTTCAGAATGTCGCCGCCGCCACACCATCCCAAAAGAGACACTGAAACAAGCTAAAACAAGGAACGAATCCTTCCCGTCGGCGAGAGGCCGCGGTCCGCCGCACCACTCCGAGGCCCCAAGGGCCACCGGAGGCGGGAGGAGCGGTAGCTTCTTCGGTGAGAGGGACAGATCTAGATCGCTTTTTTATCGCCTGCTGAACCCTTCGAGAGCCATACTGGTTCGGTATCCCCTTCCATTATCTGCCTTAGAGTTTGATAACAGGATCAACGCAAATTATGCTTTATCTTAGTCCAGGTTATTGAGTGAATTGGTTATGCATTGCAAAATTGAGTGTCATGGTAGGGTCAACATCCACCGCTTCGAATCGAGCTCCGTCGTTGTACGAAATTGGCCACGGCTGCTGCTGTCGGAAATCGACTCCCACCTCTTAAAATTAAGCTCGGAGGCCGACCACTATGATGCCAACTTCAAGACCGGGACACCTTCTTTGCGTGCCTCCACAGCACTGCATATTCTAATTGGGTCGCTCGCTAGCTTAGATCTGCGCCAGTTGGCCTTGCCTTACCGAGTACGGTGATTTGGCTCCCGGGCTCCAGGTAGCCCTTTTTTATTGCATTTGAAAATTTCAATTTTGAAGTTACATAAACATTTAAAAATATATATCATGATGTAGTCAATACTATGCACTACAAGTGTGTATTTTTTAATGCAAAATACCTTGTATTCTAGACTCAGCAAAAATAACAAATATGGAGTGCAATTTTGTTTTACAAAGAAATTGTTGGGTTCGTCTTTTTTTGCTGAGCCTAAAATAAGAGGTATTTGACATTGAAAATTTGCATGCTTAAAGTGCATAATGTAGGTTACAGCTTGATTTTTTCTTTCAATTTTTTTGAAACATTTTCAAAAAAGTCAAAACGGGCTCCGTGGAGCCCGTGCTCCATATCAACTATTTGTTGCCTTACCTAGTCGGAACATCTTATAATTTGTAACAAATGGAGCATTTTCTTGTGTTGTGCCCGTAAATTAGAGATTGACTATTTTTACTAGGAAATGACACTTAGAGATGATGATAAAACACTCCTTCAATTGGTTATTCTTTTGTGTCAGCTCAAGTAATTTACTTTCCACACGGTGTAACATTACTAAAATCATACTGCACGTTTCTTTTAGTCTCAATCTCTCTCTTTTTCACCTTTTTTCTACTCCCTCCGTTTCAAAATAGATGACTTACATTTGTTAAGATACGGATGTATCTACACTTGTTACACATCTAGATACATCCGCATGTAGACAAATGGAAGTCATCTAATTTAAACGGAGGGAGTACATCATGAATTATACTGCATGAGTTTGTTTTGTCAAGTAAAGATGACGCTGTTCATTGGGCATGCTTATCCAACAGACGAGAAAGAGGCAAACAATAATGCCACCTTGAGCCCACGATCACGAGAGGGGGTCTGCTAGCTGACGACGCGTGACTGGCGAGGGGCCACCACGGACCACCCGTTAATTTCCATGTTCCCGGGAAAAACATGCTCAGATAAGAAGAAGCGCGACTGGCGAGGGGCCTCAGTTGAAATACTGCTTGGAAATGGAGCTTTTCAGGAAAAGAATAAGCGCAGTATGTGGGGGTGGAGCGCGATCGCGGACTTGTCAGTGGCTTGACATGGAGAAGCCCCAGCCTAGATTTAGATAAGCGGGTCCCGGATCGCCCTCTCCAGCCAGCCACAGAATCGCATCAACACATCTTTTGCTTGGCGCACAGCTCGCCTCACCTGCCCGTCCTAGGCCCACTTGCATTCTGAGGCTGAGAGAGCCAGCTTTGAATCGTCAACTCTTGCTAGATCTGGTAATCGTCTAAATTCTTGTTCCATACTTTTTAGGGAATATAATTGCTTTTGTGGTATAGTACCTTTTATCCCAAGAATAAATTTGTGACACCTTTTACCCCGTCAGGATAAATTCTTCCAAAATTAATCTGCCTAAACATGTTTGTTTAGGGTTTACACACTGTTCAAGATATCTTCCGATATTCCGATTATCTCTTATCGGTGTCTGACCGATAAGATAAATTGGGCGATAAACCTGCCGATATGGCGATAAACCGGCCGATATGCCGATAAACCGGCCGATTTATCACTTATCTTGGGTCGACCGATAAGTTCCCGATAAGCGATATCCCCAACATTGGGTTTACAACTTCATGGCCCGTAAAAAAATCATGTAAATTTTGGAGAATTTCAATACTAAGGATTTTTTTTCCTTTGAAAACCCTTTAGATCATAGGATTGAGCCTACCCATTTTTTTTATAGAATCCATTTCTATGCCCCCCCCCCCCCCCCATTTCATAGGAATCTCAATATGGACTCAAACCCCATTTCAGTTTTCTTTTGAGAAATCCAATGCACTCTCACCCTATGTCTCTCCACTCTCTCTCATCGATCCCCCCAAAAAAACTGTGTTTATTTTTGTGCACCATCCAAACACACATGTTGCAAATTTTCTGTGTTTTCAAATCATGTAGGAATCCACATCACGTGACATCTCAATCTTACGTTTTTCTTATTTAGTCAAATTCTCCAGTCCAAAGAATCTCTCAAAGATATAGAATGTTCTGTTAGGTGGGGCCAGCATTAACCGACGTGGCCAGATTGGTAGCACATATCTCAACCCATGCGGCCCTCCGAATTAGGGGGGAGGGGAGTTGCAAGCTCGAGCAGCTTACTTGATTCAAGCTAACCCTACAATAACATATAAGTATCACTTAGGGGTGGTTTGGTAGGATGACACAACACGAGTAAGAGTCATCTCGTGTTGTAGCACCTTAAATTTGACTCGTATCTTTCGTCTTCCATGTGTTTCGGTATGACTTGGCACCATGGGGTTTGGAGGAATTTGGCCATATGCACCACTCGTGATGTCCATATGAGTTGTCATGTCAATACGGATGTAAGAGGAAAGAGTACCAAGTATATCATCACATAAGAATATATGGTTAGGAATGAGTAAACGGATTTTATACCAAGAGTGCTGCTTTTTTGGTAGAGTATGTTGCATATTTTTACCGGTTGTATCCTATTTCAAAGGGACTCCACTGCATTTTTATCCAATGGAAACATTCTAATACGGACCAAATACGAAGCAAAATGAGTGAACTACCCACTAAAATATGTATAGGTACATCCGAATAATGAAAAATCTTTAAAAACAGAAAGAGGTTTTATATTTAGAAACGGAGGGTACAGAACTGTAGCATTTTTTACATGTTGGATTTTTTTTTTAAGACGAGAAGACTTCATATAAAGTTGAAAATAAAACACAACCGCGAAAATGAGAAGATAAATTGGAAATAATATTATACCAAAGAAACTACTAGTAATGTCGACCATGTCCTTGTCGGGTGAACGTGCATCATGAGAGGGAAATAAAAAAGCTTCAATGCGGTTTTGAGGAAGGAATGCTTGGAATGACAGGGGCTGGACGAAAATACTAGTTAGGTAGGGGGTTTCCTGGAAAGACATGCAATTTGCGTGGGGGAGAGAGCGCAATATTTGAGTAAACGTTCCTTAGGGCCGACGTGGCGCAGCCGCAGCCTGGATTTTAGATAACCATCCTTTCCAGCCACAAGTTCTGCCTCCACTCAACCTTTTACTTGGCTCATCGGCTGACACCTCAGCAGCCCGGGCCCACCGCAGCACGTTCAGGCGAGCCTTCTACACATATGGGCCCACCGGTCAGTGGCTTGACTGGGTTGTTAAGTAGAGCAGCCCCATCCTCTCTTTCCTCTTCTCCCCCATCCACAATTATAAGCCGCAGCCGCCTAGACGCTTCCTCTCATTTCGACATCGACAAGAACAGCTCCCTGTAGAAGAAGAAAAGGTTTGTGCGCTGTTGATTGTTCTTGTTCTGTTGATTTCTTCTTCTGTCAATTGCTTACTCTTTGCTCCCCCTGTGAGATTTCACCCGTAAAGGCTACTTCTTTTTCTCTCCCGGTAGCTTTTTTTTAGATAAAGGGCTTTATTACTCAAGAGTTTAAGTATTACACCCGTAGCTAGCTAGCTAGCCTTGTGTTCTTGAGATGTTCTTGTATGTTTGTCCAAAATATTTTTTTAAAAAAAATAGAAGCTGCAGAAAAGGTCCTATTAAAACATGTACTGGAGTACTAGTTATTTGCTTCTTGTAGGAAAAAAAAGTTTGCCGTTCTTTCCTATTTCCTCTCTGTTTCTGTTCCTGTTCCCTGATGAGTATTGAAAGTAATCACGATTTGGGGTTTGATTTTGCTTCTCGGGGTGTTATGAGATCTGCGAATCGGAGCGCTTGGGTTTCCTCTTTTTCTTGCAAATCTCTATTTTTCAAGCTGCTGGGTGTCGAGGTGTTTGATCTGGTCTTCAAGTTCCGATACTTTTGTTTCAATTTTGTAGCTTTTCAGAGCCAATAGAAGTGGCGGAAATGATCTGGTCTTCATCGGTTAGAATTTTATAATATGAGTAGCACCAAATTCTGGATCTTGCTCAGCTCTTAGAAAAATTGAACGGTTTTTTATGCTTAGCTTCAGTTAGTTTTACTTGACCTTTGATGCTTGAATATTTGCAAACTGATTGATGCTGAATTACAAGTTTGCTTAAATGAAATCCAGTATCACTGAATCATAACTTCAATAGATACCCATTAATGCAACATGTAGTTTGGTTCATGTTCTAATTGTGCCATACTTCTTTCCAGATAAGTAGCATGGCATGTTATATCGAAGGTGGAAGCATCTTTCCATCTGGTGATGAACTCACAGATAATCAAAAAACAGAGCAACAAATTTACTGGACACAATGGAGTTCAAGGCTATCTGATGATCTGAACAGAACTAGCGTATATTCAGACGAGCACGAGAAAGATGCCACCCAATCTTTCGACACTGATGAACATCGGAGGAACAACCAATGGGAGAGGTCTTCAGCATATGCCAGGGCTGCATCTTCAGATTGTAGTACACGGCCTTCAGAAGAACAATCTGAGGGTCCAGCACCGTTGGAACTGCAGCACACCAAGGAAACAAACGACATCTTCTTGTATGTACAAATTTCTAGACAGTGCTTTACTAAGGGCTTATATAGAAAGCAGTTGTGTAATTCCATCCGCATCGCTGTAAATCTTATGCATGGCTGTATAAAAACTTTTTCAGGAGTCAATTTTCTGATGATGAAATGAGGATGATGGATGCGCCGTTTCAGGCACTTGATATGTTCCCTGGCACCATGCACAGGCTACTGTCCTATGAAAACATGCTGAGTGGCGTACTAACTGATTCCCAAAATGAAGAAGCAAATCCTGATCACAATGAAATGGACACCATGGATACTTGTGGCTTTCCTTTGTTCAGCCATGACTTGCAAGATGATCCGAGCAACGCAGATGGCAGCTTGGAAACACTAGTAAACCCCTCCAAGGACAAGGTAAAATCTGTTCTATGTTGTACATATTGTTCTTTATTTATGTATATACTGAATGATATACTGATCAGCTTTAAATTGCAGTGTGAGGTGAGCACCATGAAAAGAAGCAGGTCAGATGCTGATATAGAGAGCTCCTCCAATGGGGAAGTAGCAGTGCTTGAGGAACTCGAAGATATCATGTTCCAGGTATGTTCACTGGAAGGAGGATAGTTAGTATTCTGGCATCTCCGGTTCATGTATATGACCATGCATCTTTACATGTCTGTAACTATGAAAATTTCTGCTTCTGAAGTTGACCAAGAAGACGCGTGTATGCCTCCGTGACGCTTTCTACAGGCTGGCTGAAAGCTCTGAAGCGCAGTGCACTGCTGCAAATGGAGGATCAATCACGAGCTCAAATGAACAAAATTTTCAGCAATCAGAAGGCATCGAATCCAGGTACAAATATATACCACTGTGCCTTGCCTCTCTAATTGTACCATGCTTACCATGTAATGCCTTCTGATAATACATTTGCCTGCCTAGACTCTAGATGTGTTCCTAATCATTCGTTCTCCCTGGATAATTTCAGCACCTCGACATCAGACCGTGCAGAACGAGACACAAACGCAATAGATAGAACCGTGGCGATCCTTGCGTTCAAGCAGCCCTGCTCAGCTCCATGGGAATGATCGCTGCACTCATGATCCGGAGCATGAAGAGCTCCATCCATGTGTAGTAGCTGGATCAAAGGTGGCATCTGCGGCCTCGCCTAATTCAGAGATGTACATGTACTACATAGGTTGCTAGGACATTTTGCTCTGAGCTTTTGAGTAGAGAGAGAGCCACGATCCAGGCTCACCATGTATAATATGACTTAACCTCTTTGTCAAATTTTGCCGGCAAAAGAATGATGATATTTGTATTGTGATGATTGCGTCTCGGGCATCAGTGAGCACCACATTTTGGATTCCAGATGTTCATGCTTGTTTTCGGACTGAAACTGCATCAGTTCAGATAAGCCCTGCAAGGCTGCAACGGTACTACACTTGCTTGGCATCCAGTACCAGTAAACCACAAGTAGCTGCTATCATCAGGTCAGCAGAATCGCTGGAAGTATCATACCGACCCAACATATCTCAAAGTTAAGGTTGAAACTGATGTAAAACTGAGAATTCTCCGTTCTTATGATTCTGCACGCTCTTGTTTAAGAAGACTGTAGCACGCAGTTTCTGTTCAAGCTTATCTAGGAATTTGGCGCTTGTTTCTGATAATTTTTAGAACTCGTAAATCATACACATATCAAGCTGCAGTTGTGTATCCAGTTCATGCAGTGGTAACAGTCCAAACTTCACTTTTGGCCTTCCACGTTGTCCTACTCTGAAAACTGTGCATCCTAATTCAGTAATTCTGCTCTTACTTGATGGTGGAAAGCTCCAGCAGTTCAAATTCCAAACCTCATCATCATATAGAGGCTGTTACTTGGAAAAGACCAACTGCTTTCCCCGCAATCTGTGGAGCATGGACGAACCTCCAGCAGCTGAGGGAGACAATTGGGACAAATGTGTCGTAAATCTGAACTAAAATTGTAATTTACATTTGATCTTTCTGCCCTAGAGCTACAACAGCAGGCAAAAAGAGGCGCAGACTGCGATTACATACAGTCTCCTAAAGAAGAAGCAGTCTGCGTTTATTTTGCCCGACAGTAAATTTACAACCGTGTCCAGCTACCAGATCTGTCACCTCGTGTTCTATCCCTGTGTACAGCTTGAACAGGGGCGGCCGATCGTCGGTTGGATCAATGAAGGTATCAATCAGTTAACCAATCTTGATGGGTCGTAACGGCGAGATAGCACGCTATTCCAGGATATCTGTTGGCCACAGGAGCTTCCACTTGGATATTTCATCCTTGTTGTGGAGCTTCCTTATTCCACCGTAGAATCCATCGCCCTCGTTGCCCTCTTCCCTGTGGTCCTTCCGGTTCACCAGAGACTGCCTCCATCTTGAGCCAGGTGTGTATTGATTGAACTCCAGCACAACAGTATCTGCAATACGTTGAGACACAAGAGTTTGTTTGTTAGAGAGACAGAGTTGAGTTATAGAGTAAGGTAGCACAGAAGCATTCCATAATGCTAGTATAGTCGTTGCAAAGTAAATGCGTTTTGACTCCTGAGTTCAACAGCATCGAAAGTCGTACACATAGATTGACTTTTTACTCACTGAAAAGAAATAAATTTAGGGTGACAATCTCAGTCATGATAGCTGCAAAGAACAAGATACATTTTTTTGGCGGGGTCAAAGAACAAGATACTTGACCTTGACATTCTACATGATTCTACTAGTACTGGGTTTTTTATCAGAGGATAAGTGCAAATCGTGGATAGTAAAACCATTTCAATGTAAGGTACTAAAGTAAGCAAAAACCTAAAATAATGGTTTCTTATAGAACGAAGCACTACTCGAATAGAAATATAAATGCCAGCTATCTTCAGAAATATGTTACCTAGGTTATCAACAACTCAACAAATACCATATGAGTGGGCAGACGATAAACCCTTTAACAAACGGAATACGTATGGTACAAAAAAATGAAGAAGTAAGGTCAAACATATGAGGATGTCGCCATTTTGGGCTTATCACTTTGCTTTTAATAACTGAATAACCCAAATGAGTTCGAGGCCATGATGTTGTATTGTAATGTTCTTTGGACTTTGCTGGAATGTTCATGGGGTCATGACTCTGGAAAGCCTATGTATATGCAACTAACGTTGCAATTATTAGTCAAGTCAAATAAACTAGTCTCTGGGATTAAAGTTATTCTCACCACTAAGATGACACCGACAAAAGTGTTCATTTCCATCGCATGACTCCAAGTGGCCAACAACTCCATACCACCAGCCTGCCAAACATACATAGCAACACATGAATGAGCACACTGTCCACTGGTAAAATACTCTATCAGATAAGATTAGCATATCCCATATGGCAATGTTTAATGGTTCTTGTAGCGCTGCATTGTTGGGTGCCCGGGAACATACCATATGGGAACTCCTTGTTCCTTCTCCACTGAATCTCAATGTTATCGCCGGCCGGAGTTGATGTAGGCAGTCAGAGGCATGCAGGTCGTGTGCAAGGGTTTCAACCGGAGCTGCCCTGACCCTGTCCCAATGCACACCATCCTCCAAGACTACAGTTCGTCGTCCGTGTGGTGGATACCTGCAATGTTGATGTTTCGGAGTATTTCAGATCATCTCAGATTTGTTCGGCTGGAAACCATAGAACATATCCACAAATTTTACGCTTCACCATGGCCAACATCAGAAACAAATTAGTACCTTGCGCGGAAGGTGTCATTGTGGAAATCATAGCTGAGCTCTGCATCATAGCATGACATCATGAACCCAACATGTCCATGCTGCAAAACAACCATAAAGTCTCAGGATTGCTTCGTCAATAAAAGCTGAAAACTAACTAAAGAAAGGAGCCCGAAGGAACACGATCATAAGCCAGCAGGAAAGTTCATCAATATCCAGCTCAATTAGACAGCAGAGAAGCAAATGCATCCATCCAAATTAAGGCGTGAACTCTATTGTAATGATTTTTTAGTCTACAACTTGCTTCTAATAATTCAGCCCTACCAGTCTAATAATTAGCACCGGTGACCAACTAGTAACAGTTGACAAAGTGTACTAACGAAATTGTAGTAGTACCTCTCGGTTGTAGACCTGTGCCGGGAACCAGAACTTGCCGCTCTCCATGTGGAGATACCACGACATGACGGAATCATCCAGCACAGGGCCCGCCGACCTGCCGGCGCCGCCGTCGGCCCGAGGCCGCATCCAGGACACCACCGGGCAGACGCAGGACAGCGCGGCGAGCCACCTCCGGCGCTTGCCGCTGCCACCAGACCCGCACCCCGCCGAGGCGCTGGCACCGGCCGCGCTCGACGAGGACAGATACGACCTCCACTCTTCCCTGGCGGCGGTGCCCAGGACAGAGCCCCACTTGTCGGACATGTGGCTCTCCCAGAGGTGGTCGCTCTGGCAGCGGTCCCGCATGGACCGGCAGACGGCGGCCATGTTCCGCAGCTCCGCCGGCGGCAGCTTGGCGAGAATGCAGTCGATGGCCAGCTCCGGGAGGTCGAGCACCGAGGGCTCGCCGGTGGCCTCGGCGCTCTCCACCTTGGCGCCGGACGCTTCCTCTTGAAGGACGGCATGAGCGGCATGGCGTCCGCGGCCGTGGCCGTGGAGGCGACGCCTCCGAGCAGCCTGTAGCCGGCCAAGAATCCGAGCAGCGAGAGCGCGAGTTCTTGGCAGAGGGAGGCAAGGAAGAGTCTCATGTCACGCGCGCATGGCTTGGACAAGAAGAGGAGGCAGGAGAAGACGAAGGTGGCGACCAGGGCAAGCATCGATGATCAGAGAGGCAAGAGCGGAGCCGCGGGACACTGCGATTGCCCAGTGCTCCTCGCGGATAAACAACAGGAGGAGGCACCACCCAGTTGGAAGAAAGAGAGATGCTGCTGCCGCCGCTACGACCACAACCGCATCAAGAACTCTGCCTTTTGGCTAGCTGCTTTCTCCGGCCGAACGGAGAAACCGTGCGGGTGACGCGATGGAACCCACTTTACCGAAAAGAAATATTAGGCGGGCAGGATTCGATCGAATCCGAAGCCCGGAGAAGAAGGGGAGGCGGATTGGTTGGAGCACGAACCGAGCAACCAAGAAAAGTAAGTCAAATTGGAGCTTACTCTGACACAACACAGGCAGGACAGGAGGTGGGATCGATCTCCGCAGCTGGAACGGGCGTATCTGGAGCGAAACGAAAGATCAAAGAATGGTCCTATTAGACTCAACTCCTAGCAAAGGGGAAAGAAAAGAAGGGATCTTGGAAGGAGATAGAGAGAGTTGGTGAGAGGAGGAGAGCGTTGGTGGGAGTGAGTGAGCAAGAGGGAGGACAGCGTGGGCGGGCCCCGGCCGGCCGGGGCACGGTGCACAGCCCCTACGCAGCTTCCTTCCCCTCACTCTCCGGCGCCTCTACCCTCCTCTCTCTCCCTCCCCGTCCCCTCTCTCGCTTCCAAGAAACGAAAGCTAAGGCGGAGGAGAGAAATGGAGGAGGAGTAGGAAAGGATGGCCAGCGGAGGAGACGAGTATATATGATGATGGGTGGAGTTCGTTTCTCTTCTCGCGCGCGTGGATTTCTTGTTTGTGATTTCTCCTTGTTTGTAGCCAGCTTGGCCACCAAGCCTGTGGTTTTCGTGGCGCAGCGGATTTAGGAGAGACGCCAATTATTGGGAGCCATGCGTTGTTGTTGGCTGGGTTTCTTCCGTCTGTTCCACGGGAGGAAGATTTCGTGACCAATTTTAGCAGAGGATTCTTTGCTGATAGATAGAAATTGGTGCGCGCGCATTTCTTCATGTGTCATTGTGCTTGAACGATCTCGACCTTAAGTTTTGCCGGGATGCAGATAGCGCTGCTGCTAGTGGGCGATGGCGATGTGTCGCGACAGTTTCCATATTTGAAATGTAGTGAAAGGAGAGAAAATGACATCGTAATCGTGTAATGAGAGGAGAGAAAATGCTGCTAGTCTCTAGTAGCGTGGAAAATCAGGACGCATACGGACAGTACTGCATCGGACATTGCTTGCATTTTAGCGGATTGTGGGTACTATGTTCTGCCAAAATGAATGCAGTAATGAAAATGTCTTGGACCATTCACAGAGCTGTATATCTAGTCATGCACATCTCCACAACCAAGTCTCTTCCATTCACTCCATATTTGAAATGTTGTGAAAGGAGAGAAAATGACGCTGTGATAGTGTGGTGAAAGGAGAGAAAAATGCTGCTAGATACGAACGCTGTTGGAAAATCAAGACGCATACGAATAGTACTGCATCCGACATTGCTTGAATTTTAACGAATTGTGGGTCCTATGTTCTGCCAAAATGAATGCAGCGATGAAATACCTTGGAACATTCACAGAGCTGTGCATCTAGAAGGTCTCTTTCCATCAATTCAGACTTTTAGTATAGATGGCTAGTGCATCAATTCAACATGGTATTAGAGTCAGATGGTGTCAAGGTATTTCTGTTTGTCCAGCCTAAACTTGAAGGGGGTGAAGGGGGGGGGGGGGGGTTAAAATATGAAGTAACCCTTTCCATCAGCTCTAGACTTTTGCTCTAGATAGCCAGTGCAGCAATTCAATAGGAGTCACCAAGTTAAGAGAAATAAAGTTGAATTCAGCCACCCTTTCAAGGCTAGCTAAAATCCCTTCTATTTCTCCTTAAATATGCCTCTTAGGACGTCATTTTAGACTTGGATTTTGTTTTGTTAAAAGTTTGTCATCATTGAAACTTCATGTAAAGTAACATGTCCAAGGACTGCCAGCAAACCACTTATCAGAACTCCAATTTTTCATCAACGCTCTCATATTGCAAGTCTTAGTTCTTCCTTGTTCTCGACTATTTGCAGAGAATCGAACTTGGTGGTCAGGCTAGTCGGGCTACCGGTACCGTCAATAACCTCGAGGAGGTTGGCGATTGCTACGATGCACCATCTACTACTCGGTGAAGTAGGGTCGTCAAGATCCATGACCGCCAAAACGAAGGAGTGTTATCAGATCAATTGTATTAAAAAATCTAACAGTGTGGAGACTTTAGAGACAAGTGAGGATAAAGACAAGGTTAGCACATCCTCTCTCACATTGCAGATTTCGAAACAAGGGTAAAGTGTATGTTTAAAAGGTAGCTTCACTAGGACTTGAATTTGCAATGCCTCTTAAGCTACTCAAGACAGGAAAACCACCTCGGATTTCGAGTTTGATCTCCCTATGTGTGGCATTGTGTCAACCAAATATGTCATGTCTTCCTAAGCTACGGAATGTGGTATGTTCGAGCAAAATGATAAATATATCAACCAAGTGTTAGTCGCCTCAGTAAGTTCTTAGGCACCTAGGTTCTCATTATTCGCGGCTTCGATTACGTTATAGATATTCTTATGTGCCATCGAACCAATTTGAAATATAAGAAGTACACATGTTAAACCTATGAAAGACAAAATCAAAGGTGGGGAAATCAAAAGGGTATCAGCAATCAATACAAAGGAAACCCTAAACTGTGCAAGCATATAACTTATAAAAAAAATGCCAATAAGGAAGCGGGAAATCTATTTTGGAGGTGTGTGAGCGGGTGTGGGGAGAGGGGAGAGAGCATATCTAGTACCTCCATCTTCTGAGATTCATGTTATACTCGAGATTCTCTAGTCGTTGGATGAAGGGGATGACCAAATTAGCTGGTTGTTCTTATATTTGCGACAAAAATTCTATTTTGTTAAAATCGACCCGTGGTCCAGCCTTCCAGTTATATCCATATGAACTGTAGTCCATCTCATATGAGTTTTATATAGTTTCACCTAGTTTTGGATATTAAAATGAGTTCCATTATGCATGTTTCAAATCTGAATCTTGATGAATATTAAATGAGATGCATAGCATTTTTTTTACAACTATAAGTTTCATAGTTGAAATTTGATAAAACTCAGATGAGATTGATTGTGGGTTGATTTTGGTAAAAAAGATACAAGTTTTATGTTTGCAAAAACAATAGCAGCCTAGTCCCTAGTGATATAAATATCGGTTTATGAGAGTCTTTTTGCAAAGTGACAATGCCAATCAGATCATGGTCATTCACTTCTCCATCTAATAGACGAGAGTCAAAGGTGAGGCGGAAGTTCGGTATTTTTCCCTTGGGGTTTGGGCGCAATGGTGGGTTTGTTGTTCGTTGCAAAGTTTGAGTTACATATACACAATTGTCTCTCTTTGAAACCTAAAAAAAGTGCCTCTCTGACCATGCGTCGGCCATCTAGCTAGGCATAAACATTGCATCCAGTAATAAACGTGTAAAGGTGTATCTGATTAAAGAATTTTGCATAGGATTTGGTTCCTTGGGAAATTCTCCTATATCGGTCCTTGATTTAAAGGATTAGAATTTTTAGGATATTTTTATAATAATTTAGTTGCACTCTTTTTTTAAGGAAATGTTTTATGCACTTATGCCTGAATTCCTATATTTTGGTGTGAAACAATGTTAGTCGCGATCTTATAGCTTTTTAATTCTATGGGATTAAGATGTAGCATTGCAAGCGGATCTCGCCAATATCCCACTTCTAGTTTATTTTGATAATTCTATTCACACTATTAAGAGACATGCACATCACTCCAACCTGGTTGTTTCTTCTATTTCTACGTTTCGAAAATCCTGCGGATAGGCTTTATAAAAAGATATTACTAAAAGAGATATGCCCAAAAGTAATAATAAATATTATTATTAATAATATCTATTTTATAATTAATGTATATTTTGTGCTATAGCTGCTATGTGTTCTGAATATAGAGGAAAACTTATATGCACGTGTGAAAATATAAACACCAAGAAGTGCCATAGTCTTGTCTATAAGATTATCTCATTGGTTGCATGATGACCCTTTTTTTTCCATGGTCATGGGAAAAAAGTTTGTCGCCAACAATGGGAGCCTATTGTTGGTGGAACAATGGGGTTGGAGAGACCTAACCAACTGATGTACTACGAGATCTTTTCATCACAATATTGTTAGTAATATCCAAGAGAGTCTTTTTGCAAAGTGACATTTCCTTTGACCATGAGGGTATTAGGTCCTTGCATATTGGAAGTTACTTTGCTTCTGTCTAACATCATACCGTAACTGGATGATTATAACGACAACTTTTGTGTATTTTGGAAAATGTGTATTGGATTTTATGATACAAAACTGAGAATTGCTCCCCGGCGATGAAGAATACTATTGGGGTCACTGCTAGATGGTATCCATCATCATCTAGCAAGCACAACATGATTAAAATCATGGGAATACCGTATCAGAAACGACAAAAGGAAACACAACATTACTAAGGATAATAAGATATTGTTATCAAGAGTTGCTTCACATGGATATCAGAATATCTCGCATCGGGTTTTGTTAAGTATCGCGAAGTAATGGAAACACCTACGGGAACTAACAAGTTCACGAATACATTAGTATAGCAATGGGAATAAATATGAGTGTCCATGGCTCCGCTATGGACTATTGACCAGAATGAGTTTCGGGCGATGTCCACTCTTTATCGAACATGCAGGGGCACACGCTTTAGTCTTTTTCAGTCAGTTGAACATGTTGATGGTCAAATATGCGAGAGAGTCACTGGAAGTGTTCAGAGTGATGTAAAGGGTTTCGAAGAGAAAACCAAAAGTTTTTTGGAGTCCTGGAAGATCATGTTGAACCCTAATGTACTGTAAGGTCCAGTAAGGATCTGGAAGGTTCCAGAAATTTCTAGAACATTTCGGAGGATGTCATGGGGCTGCCCACTTGGTTAGGCCACGTTGGGGGCAGCTACATCGGCCTCCGGAACCTAGTAGTGGGTTGCCCCCACTTGTCTTGAGAGGCAAGGAAAAGGGGCCGGGGGCGGACGGTTGGGCCCCAAGGCCAAAGGGGGAGGTGTCCCCCCAGCGGTGGAGCTCTGTTGAAGCCAAATTGGGTCGTGGCTAGCCCAACCCAAATTGTTGAAACATGCGAGCTAAACTGAGCTGTGAAAGCAAAATATATGTACTCTCCTTTGGGCTGGCCTGGCCAGCAGTTCCTGCGGAGCTCCACCAGTGGGTCCCCCCCCCCCCCCCCCCCCCCTCTTCCTTGTGGGGCAACACACTTGGTGTGGCCGACCCTAGACTCCCCCTCCTCCTATATGAAGGAAAGGAGGGCAGCCCCTCCCACGTATTGAGTTGAAAAGGCAGCCCCCTTCTTTTAGATGGATCAGTTGTTTTTCGAGGACTCCTTGTCAACAGATCTCTCTCTTACATGTGTTGGTCTCACCATACATGCTACGGCCGTTCTCGCGCTCTGTACAGTGGAGTGCTACTGGACTGGAGGAGACGTACATGCGTGAATCCGTAAAAGCATTATATGTTTGATCCTGTGAGGTAATGAGCAACGACACGCTACATCAACATGTATTTCTGCTATACGATTTTAGTAACGATTTAGATCTAATCTTCGTGTACGCTGTTTTTTTTTTCCATACGAATCCTCACAACTACATGAGGTTACTTCTATTTCCACAAAAAAGAAAGTTGCAACCATGTGACCTTTTGCATGAGCACAACAGTATTTCACGGGTCTATGCCCTTGTGTATAATCCTCTCTAGCTAATCGTTCCTACTTGAGAAAAATTCCAAGGTCAAGGTCACAAAGTAGAGTACTCAGTAACCATGCGCTAGTGGGGTGGGGGCGATGGAGCAGGACGAGGGTGACGATAGGCCACTCCAAGTCGGGAAATACAATTCTAAACTGACGTGTCGGTAAAAGCACGATTTGCCCAAAAAGGCCGAAGGTTTTACCAATATTCTAACTCGTTGCCTCCAACCCCGAACGCGAGTTGCCCATCTAACTCAGCTGCGTCCGTTTCCCGGGCTTTATTATCCACAGGAGCTAGCAGCGTATCTTCTCCCCCGATCTCTTTTCCGGTGAAGACGAATTAACAATCCCTTTGAGGTTGCTTGCTTCTCTGTCCGTGGCTACGTCTCCACGTAATAAATCTAGTTTAAGGATGGGGCTAGATATGGTAGAGATACGCGACCCCATACAAAATTAGCGCTCTGCTCCGACTCCAACTGCTAGTGAGTGGGAAGAACTAATCCGGGACGTGTGTCGAGGCCATGAGCACGCGGGAGAAGGGCCTATCGGTCTCGAGTCGACAGCGGGGAGCTCCTCTTTTAGATCGCCCGGTTTCGGGCGACTTCTTTTGGAGTTTCCAGGCAGCTTCGGGTGCCGGACCGCAGAAGCGCAAAAGAAGTATCGGGCTGCTCGCCAGCTTATTTGGACCGCGAAACTGAAATCGCGAAGGAAACGAGAAGCTGGGCTGAGGTGGTTTCTGGACAGTTTCCCGAGCTTCTCAGCTTAGGGAGCGAATCGTTTTCGGAAAAAAGACATGTCCCTGGGCGAATTTACGGTGGATTGCCACCAGCCCGCAGTCCCGCACCCGTCCTTCCCCGAGTTCGCAAGAAAAAGAAAAAAAAAACCTTCACCAACCCACCCGTCCGTCCCCAAGCTCCTCTCCCGCCCCGTTCCCCACATCACGCCGCCCCCCCCCGCCCATCTACCACCGCCGCCGCCGACGACGAATCCCGGTTGCCCACCACCGGATCTCCCCATTCCCGGCACATCCTCCGACCGCCGCCGCCCGATCTGCTCGCCCCGGATCCTCCGACCGCCGCCGCGGGGGAGGCGCAGCAGCAGCAGCTGGCCTTGGCGGTGTCGGGGTCGCGCCATGGAGGCGAAGGATCTGGTGAGGCGGGGGACGGCGAAGGGGTCGGGGACCCGGAGCTGTGGGCGCGCAGGCGGCGCTCGCGCTCCATGAGCAGGCCTCTCCACGCCGCCTGCTGACCGCCGCCGGCCCGCATCTCCGTCCGCCGTTGGCCCAGCTACGCCGCCGCCGCCGCCCTCCTCTACATCCGGTCCCGCCCCAGCCCAGCGACGCCGTCAACGCCGGCGACATCCTCGTCCGGCCGCCTACAAGCTCGTCCGAGCTCCTGGGAAACGAACTGGCCCTTCTCTGTTCGATGGGATCGAACCTGGGAAACGAACTGCTCGTCGAGGAGGTGGCTGCTTGCCTGGGTGTGATTGTGATGGTTGAATTTCTACTAAATTTTTACTGGGTGTGATTGTATTCGTCGAGAATCCCTGCGCTCGTGATTTCATTTCTAGTGCGCTCGTGATTTCATTGCTGTTAATTTCCCTGCTGTGAATTGATGATATATGCTATTAATTTCTTGTATTGTAATTTTGAAATCATAAATAACATTTCTTTTATTTTGGCATGTACTGAATTATAATATGACATTGTTGTTTTTGCCTTTTTCATATTTTTATTTTATTTCTAGCTCATTTCTATTAAAAATAAGCATATATGTAGATATAATCTTTTATTTAGTGCACATATCAAATATAGGGTGTTATAGTCATCTCCCAACACAAGACAACAAATAAGCTAAAATTTCACAAGCCCAAAAGAACTCTCCAATCAGTTTTTAGGAGCTTCTCCCCACCACGGTTTCCCCCCACCGGAATCCATAAGCCAGCTTCTGCATAAGCAAAAGCACAAAAGAAGTGGCCCTTCCTCGTGTAAAAGCTGCGGCCCTTCCCTCTCTAGCTGCCCCCGGCTTTATTTTTCGCTGGGTGCGTTGGCACCAGTTCCATAATAGATGGATGGATATAAGCTGATTCCTGCAGCATAAGGAAAAGGAAGTTGATTCGGGCAGCATGTGGAGCATATAATGCACACACGCACGCACAATGTGGTCTCAAACTAAACATGTTCTATGCTTTTTTTTTTAGGAACTTGTTGGTTTTTTGTTGGGGTGGATGGGGTAGGCAGAGAGAGCTGATGGTCTTGGAGGAAATGTTGCACATGTTGGAGAAACAACACGGCCTCCCGTCGTGTGCGACGATTATGTACAAATAAATAGTACACACGGTATTATTTCGACGTCTTTGACTTTATTATTGAGATCTTACGATGAGTTTTCTTTCTTACTATGGGGATGCATCCCAAATTTCATTGCTAGTGATAACTAAGAAAACTAGTAAGTTACACACAATGAATAGCAGTGGACTACGATCTCTCTCCTACGACGTCGCCTCCGAGCTCTGCGACCGGATCCGGACTCCCCTCGACGACCTCTTCCCGTCCATCCGCCTGCCATGTAGGGGTTGGGCCCGCTGACCCCGCGGCAGCTCCCAAAGCTTCCGCCATTCCCATGGCCGTGGCGGCGGCCTCCGCGATGGGTCCCATGGGCTGGGGCTTCGGGATGCCCCGCGCCCCCGCGACCTGCCATGCCCCCACGTCCGCGGCCGCTCCGGCACCGCCGCCCGCCGTCGGCGCTGTGCTGTCGGTCACGCCAGGCTCGCCCCCCCCCCCCCCCCTCCGCTGGTCTTGACCAAGCTCTGGAGTCGCCGCTGCCGGCCTCCTCACGCCTTGCTGCGCCCAGACCGGTGATGGAATCGCTGCCCAAGCTGCAGCGTGCTACTGCTGCTGCCCTTGCGACCTTGCTGCCTTCGTTCAGCCCTGGGGGGGTCGCTACGCGACCCGATGTGGAGGTGCTCCTGGCACCGCTGGCGGCCTCAACGACCGATGTTGTTGCTGCTGTTGTCGGCAACGCCGAAGTTTCTGAGGCGGAGTTGGCCCAGCCCGGGCCGGTCGTGCCTTCTCCGTCGACCACCTCCTCCGCCGCGTTGGCCGCGGCCGTCCTGGCGTCCCGCAAGGCTGACCCAGCTGCCGGGGGTCGTTTGGCTCGCCCCTGCTGCCACCATAGGCCCTTTGCGACGACGTCCACTCCGGCCGGGTCGCTCGGCGCTGCTGCCATGGCGGCTTGCTCTTCGCCGCCGTCGCCTCCTACGGGTCAGAGTCCAAGTGCGGCCTCTGTCAACGACAAGGATGACTGGGTGTATGTGGGTCGGGGGCGCTGCCGCAGCCGAGGCCCTCCCCCCGAGTCAAGGGAAGGTCGTGAGCGTTGCCTTGCTTTCAAACGTTGGGCTCGAGGAAGGTGCTTCCGTTGCCTCGACCGTGGCCACCAAGTCAGTGCATGCCGTGAGCCTTTCAGATGCATTCGCTGTCGTTGCCTGATGACGTGAAACACACGTTCGTTGGGAGACCCCAAGAGGAAGGTATGATGTAGTCAGCAACAAGTTTTCCCTCAGAAAGAAACCAAGGTTATCGAACCAGTAGGAGCAGCAACTCTTCAGAAGGTTGTCAACGGCGCCAGAAAAATAGTGTTGTTGATGGGAGTCTGGACTGTTGACGTGGAATCTGCACACAACACAATCAAACTACTTTGCCCCAACGAAACAGTGAGGTTGTCAATCTCACTGGCTTGCTGAAAACAAAGGATTAAACGTATGGTGTGGAAAATGAGTATTAAATTGCAGAGAATGAAAAAGGAACAGTTTGCAGTTTGTGGTTGTTTAATCAGTGTAAAAGAATGGACCGGGGTCCACAGTTCACTAGTGATGTCTCTCCATAAAAGATAACTAACATGTTGGGTGAACAAATTACAGCTGGGCAATTGACGAATAGTGAGCGCATGACAATGCATATGCACGACATGTTGACTACTATGATATTTAATTGGGCATTACGACATAATACATAGATCGTTATCCAACAGCATCTATGACTAATAATCCACCGCCGGGTTGTCATCCGAGTTCCCCATTGGTATTAAGTTGCAAGCAACGGATAATTGCATTAAGTAAAGTGCGTAATGTAAACAAACACATATGTCCGTGGGCATAGCATCGTTAGGTTATCCCTAGTGGCAACAGCACATGCACAAGCTTAGAACTTTCTGTCACTGTCCCAGGTTAAACGGAGACATGAACCCACTATCTAGCATAAATACTCTCTCTTGGAGTTACAAGCATCTACTTGGCCAAAGCATCTACGAGTAACGGAAAGCATGCAAGATCTTAAATAACATATAAGATAGATTGATAATAAACTTGACATAATATTCAATATTCATCGGATCCCAGCAAACACAACATGTAGCATTACAATAATATGATCTTGATCATGTAGGGCAGCTCACAAGATCTAAACATGATGGCACAAAGTGGAGAGACAACCATCTAGGTACTGCTATGGACCCGTAGTCCAAGGATGAACTACTCACGCATCACTCCGGAGGCAGGCATGGCGATGTAGAAGCCTCCGGTGACGATTCCCCTCTCCGGCAGGGTGCCGGGAAGAGGTTCTGAACCCTCCCGAGCTAGGGTTGACGACGGCGGCGTCTCTGGAACTTTTCGTGGATATTTGCTCAGGTACTTAGGGTTTTCGCGTCGGGGGGAATAAGTAGGCGAAAGGGCGGCGGCTGGAGAGGCCTGTGGGGCCCACACCACCCCAGGGCGCGGCAGAGGGGGCCCGCCCTGGCCACGTGTGGGGCCCACGTGGCTCCTCTTCGTCGCCTCTTTGGTCCGTCAGATGAGTTCTGGTAAAATAGGGACTCCCGTGTAGTTTCGTCCAATTCCGAGAATATTTCCAGACTAGCTTTTCTGGAATACAAAAACAGCAGAAAACTGGAACTGGCACTTCGGCATCTTGTTAATAGGTTAGTCCCAAAAAATGTATAAAAGTGATATAAAGTAGATGCAAAACATGTAGCAATTGGTATAAAACAAGCATGGAACATCAAAAATTATAGATACGTTTGAGACGTATCATTGCCCTGGTCACCGGGAGAGGTTCTGTCGTGCTCGCTCTCCAGTTGCTCGCGATCACTCGCCGGCAGCTCATGATTTCTCTCCGGTCTCTAGTGCTCCTGACAAGCGAAGCCACCTTTCGTCCGTACAGACTTGTCCTTCGCTGTGTGTGTCGGTGCCACCAAGATCGCTTGCTGGGTGTTGCAAGGATTCCAATGCCAATGTTTCCCTGCTGCGATTGGAGCTCCTTCAGAAGGTTGAGCTGCTTCGCTGTGAGCTCCACGACGCTCTTGCCAAGCTTCAGATTGCGTCGGTTATGTCTTTGCCGCCCGAGCTTCAAATTGGTTCCGTTGATGAGGGGACTGAATGCTCCTTTGGAGAATTTTCTCCTCGTGCTCTGCTTGCGATGTCTTCTGTCCCTGGGAGTGCTGTCATCACCGAGGTTGTGGCTCCAGTTGTGGAGATCTTTCCTGAGCTGCAGGATCGTTGTGGGGAATCGTCTATGGTGCTTCCGATCGAGCTGTGCTCGCTGGAGTCGTTGACGGGGACATGGCGCCATCCCCACCTCCGTCTGAGTTGTGCCAGCCGCCCCCTCTATGGATTGTGGAGGTTTGGTTTCGTCCTCATCTTCGAGTGTCCAGGTTGATGAGACAGCTATGTTGGTGCCTAGCTCCGAGGCCCTGTTTGGCAAAGAGGTTTGTGACTTGCTTGTCGATTTGGAGGCGGCTTGTCCTGGATATGGCAAGGATATTGCTTGCGTCTTAGCGGGGACAACTTCGGACGGTGTTCTCTTGAAGGTGGAGAAGTCTCTCGGATGGAGGGCAAGAAAGAAGCTTGTCTTCCTTAGGAAAGCTTCCGCTTTTTCTTGATTGTTGAGCCAATTTGAGGTTGTCGTGTTGCCGGTTCATGGTTGTGCTAGGTTGGACGAGTACTTGTTTGCTTGTGGTGGTTGTTGCTAGCTTTAGGTGTTGCTCTCTGTGGTTGTGTGGGCTCCTCTCTGTCGTGTTTGTTGTATGGTTTTTGCCCGGTTTCTTCCACTAATAAACCGGGCACCTCCTTCTTAATAAATAGTAAGGCAAAGCTTTTGCCTTCCTTTCAAAACACACAATGAATGAGGAATAAACCTCCTAGTTCGATAACAAGACAAGACAACGCTTCTTCCTTATTACTATTTCGAAACAACATCACCTCGAAACAATATCATCTCGAAACAACAACTACAACAAGAACCCTACGGGGAGAAATATGATATAAGACCGAACTTCCATCCATCTGATTCAGGCACTCTCTTTTCCTTCCGTCACCAAGTTCTAAAAAATTTGTTAAAAGGATTAACGCCCCCCCCCCCCCCCCCACACCGAACATGGCTTTAGCTACCTGCCTCAACAGAGGAGCCCACCCTGCCTTCGATTGTAAATCTTAGCAACTACCTTTTGAAGGTTTCTTGCCCCTATGTGTTGCATTTATTTGTACTTTGGTTTATGAATACATGACGGGGAGGAAATCCATGAGAAATTTGAGATAAACATTTGTCAGATCAGAATGGAATTTATTCTGGTTTTCCAGATCAGCAACAACACTGTTGCCAAACCCACTAGCACTACATGCTTAAATTTTACAAAAATTGAGGCAGCCAACGAACATAAGTCTCCTTTTGAATTAGTATTCAAATGAATACATAGCTCAAACCCACAATATATAGCTTAAGCATGCTTAACCGGCAGCCAACGAACCAATTATATTGCTCTACCCCTCAATATAAAGTAGGTCTACTGCGAGATTCGACTAGAAGTCCACATGCAATTTGTTGCCCCAAAGGAAATGACCCACACAGGGGTAAATTTTCTAACACCTTCTTATGTTGCTATGATATCTTTAAGCATCAGTACTAAGTCGCACACAATGAATGAGGAACAAACCTCCAGTCTCACAACAAGACATTGCCTCTTCTCTATTACAGTTTAGAAACAACATCACCTCGAAACAATAACATAACTACAACTACAACAAGGAACCTACAGAGCGAAACATGATATAAGACCGAACTTCCATCCATATGATTCAGCAACTCTCTTTTTTCCGTCGCTAAGTTCTAAAAAATTGTTAGAAGGATCAACACTCCCATCGGCCAGGAGTTTAGCTACCCGTCGCACCAGAGTAGCTAGCGGCGGAGTTAGAGAAGATCGTACCATTATGCACACATGGTGCCACATCAAATAAAAAATATTGATTTTAGGGTGCACACATGGTGAAAATCTATGATTATACAAAGAAAAACAAAATTTCCCGGTGTCATGTGCACCCCGTTGGCCCTATATGGATCGGCCCCTATGAGGAGGCCACCCTTAAATTTCAACAACCACATGTTGAAGTTTTCTTGCCCCTATGCTTGCATATCTTGGTACTTTGGTTTCTGAATACAGGACGAGAAAGAAAATCCACGAGCAATTTGAGATATAAACATTTGTTAGGTTAGAAGGGAATTTATTTTGAAAGCATGACATTTTTCTGGTTTTCTAGATCAGTAACAAACCCATTGCCACTGTGCCTAAATTTTACTAAAATCTGAGGCAGCCAACGAACCAAATCACCTATTGAATTAGCATTCACGTCAATATATAGCTCAACCCCTCAATAAACAGTTTATTGAAATTTTACCATGAGCTTGGGTGTGCACACTTATCTAATAGTGAAATCAACTGCTCATATCGAAACTTTGTTGTGGATGCTAGTAGTGGAGCTTGACGTTGAGGCCGCAAGCAGAGTGGACAGGACCAAGAAGACAAATTATCTTTAATTTATAATTAATCTTCAAAATCTAAGCATAACAATTGAGAGTATTCTTAAGAATTTTTAGGGTGGGTGGGGGGGGATATGGCCCCCATATTCCTAAGGAAGCTCGTCCATGTATATGCCAAATTTTCAACGGTGTTGCCGGAGTGGTGGTCTTTGGGTTGCTGATAGCCTTCTTGGGGTTGACGTTGGCCCCAACATCATTTATCATGTATATGCCCTCGAATTCAAGTTGTGGCGCCGCCACTACAGTGTTGCATGACTGTACGAGCTGGTAACTGTGGGGCTTTACATCACCATTATAGAGTTCATCTCAGACGAAGAACACCATGCATTGATGGGTGTTGAGGGCACATATTGACTATCATGAGATCTTTTCTTGTAAGTGGTAGAATCATATCCTTTCTTCTAGTTGGGCGAGGGGGCGACTGCCCCCCTCTCTCCCCCTGCCTGGAATACGTCCCTCGTATTGGTGATGTGTAGAGTGTTCATCCTCATCGTAGCAATATCACTATAAGCCTTGGTTATCTTTGTCATGTGGAGCCTGCATCTTGCCCTGTCGCCAGGGATGGAGAAGATGAGCTGGTGGAAACATGTTACGAGCGGGGTGCTGTTGACCGAGTTCGCCATAATCATTGTCCTAAGCTTGCATGCGGTGTACATCGCTTGGGATGCATGTTCGGAAGATCATAGTATATGCTCAGGGTTCATTCCTTTTAGACATTTTTCACATCACACAGATTAGGTTTAGTGTTTAAATTTTTATATTGATGTTAGTTTAAATTTTGTTGTAGAATATCCTTAAATTTCATGGAAAACTCGCACTGTACTATGATGTATTTCATGTAAAAATATTTTCGCTATCATATTAAGTTCCTGTCTCTGCTCTACATGTTCACAAGTGTTGCGATTATAATTTTATCTGGTTGGTCATAGGCTACCGCACTATTATTTATTGCCTGCTATCATTCTGAAAGTTTATTTTGCTCCCGAGCACTAGTGATCCTGGTGTTTTCAGAAAATCGAAAAAATATTTACAAGTTTCAAAAAAATCTGAAAAAAATCCGTATGTGGCCAATGATGTATCCCACAAACGTGCCAAATATCAATTTCAAATACTTTGTATTCGAACTACACTAAAATGACAAAAATCTGATAAATTTGGTGATTTGAAACTGTACATATTCAGATCCACACTTTTGTCTTTTTTGTGTAGCCTAAATACAAAATATTTGAAGTTTACGTTTTGCATGTTTGTGGAATATATCATTGGCTACATCTGGGAATTGTTTCTGATTTTTTTGAAACTTGTAAATATTTTTTCGATTTTTTTAAAACAGCAGGATCACTGGTGCTCGGAACACGAAATCTCCTCTCGCTATCATTCTACTATCATGTAGTACATGTTTACACTTGTCATACTGCTCCAATTATATATTTGTGTCGATGTGGTTCTTTATCAGATGAAACTCTAACTGTTTGTTTGTCGTTAGCTCGCATAGATCTTCCACATGGAGCATGGAGAATCGTAGAGTGAAGCGCCTATAATTTCGTAACTACATGTTGCTGTTGTATTGTTGCGTGCATAATTTTATCATGTTGGAACATGTATGTGTTTACCATTGGCGGACCTTTATGCAGCGGAGCAACAATGAAGTACACAGAGTGTCGATGTGCACCTCAACAAACCCCCGAAATAACTAGAAATCGATCGATCAGGAGAGAAAGAAAAAAAAGAGGCGGCGGCCTAGGGTTTCAACCCTAGCCGTCGCCGCCGGCGCCATCTACATCTTCATCGTCGCCTTCGTCTAAGAATTGACGGGTCCTCGCCTCCTCTAGTTGCCGCTCTGACACTAGGAGGGGTGGGGACCTCGGACCTGCGCAGGGCGCTATACAAAGGTCCTTAATGTTAGAGCTTGGTTTTGGTTGTTATCTTCTTCGTCAATGGAGATGGCTTCGTCTGCAATAAGTGATCTTCCACGCTTCGTTCGACGGCGTGATCTCCTTCCCGACGTCAATGGTGGCTTTGAAAGATTAAGTTTGTCTAGGTATGGTTCTTCAGATCTTGCTTCGTCAGATCAATCTTGGATTGTTTCTTATGGTTCGCGAGGAGGATTGTCCTCGCAATATCTATCCCGGCTACTACGTCTTCGGCAATGGTGATTCGTTCTCTCGGCTCCCAACGACGTCGACAAAGTGGTTCGGTTATTTGTCCCTGAAATATCAGTGGTGGTGCTCTTGCCGATGTTGCTTGATTAATTTAATGGCTGCGTGCGTGCACAAAGCCTTGGCATTGCGGCTCAAAATTAAAAGGGAGAACTTCGTTGGTATTCACAGGTATGTGGTTTGGTGTATTCGGCGTTGTTCTACGGCTGCCTTCAGAAAAGTACAAGATTGTATCATGGAAGAAGAAAGGGCTTGAAGATCTCATAGATTTGCTCGTCTCTTTTAGTATTTTTTTGTAATCGATGTAATCGTGTACTCTTTGCTGGTTTAATATATATGGTAAAATTCAAAAATGTACACAGAGTGTCTATCCAAGCACGGGATGAGTGGACGTATTGAACGAAGATATCGATAACAATATTATATTAGTTGCAGTGAGACCAACAAACTATTACAAGTCTCTTGTATTGGTGCCCATATGTTTATTCAATCTCATCAAAAACCTTTGGCCGAGAAACAAACTACATGGACAGGATGCTATATAAAGTTGACGTCAAGAAACTACATATAAAACAATTTGCTTTATCCTAGAGAACTGGTTTTTTACAAGGAGCTACCCGCAAGAGCAGATTCATGGCAGATTGAAGAGCTTCGCAAGAGCCTTGTGTGAATTACATAATCGCTTATGTTAGAATTTAGGCCCATTATGGGGCAAGCCAAATAGACAACTTCTGAAATCTCAAATTGCTCATGTGCATGGCAGGTTGTGGGGTGCTAATGTTTAGTCCCACATGGAAAGTTGAACGAGAGTTGCACCACCTTATAAGGTGGAATGTTGCGCTACTTGGAAACATGTGAGAATAGAAGGCTCTCTCGCGCACTACTCCTCCGCCGCTCCCTCCTGTCGACACGTCTCGATCGCGTTTCGTGAATCGAGTCGCGTCAACTTTTGCGTATATTTGCTGTTTGAAAAAATCGAGTCGCTAGCGTACGCGTACAGCTTAGCCAGTTCGGGTCGCTCCCGGATCGTGGGCTGCTGTAACCGACTCGGACGTGTGTGACGTGGTCAGCCCACGTTGTACCCGTTAGGGTTTCCCGAGCCGCACTATATATTTCCTTGCACTGCGTGCGCCGTCACATCACCGAACCAATCTAGGTTTTGCCACATCTCGTGCTTGCGCCGCCACCGTAGTCTACTCCATCCCGAGCGCTGACGTGCACCGGCAAACGGGAGAACAGGTCTACAGAACCAGTCGCCTTTGTGATCCTGTACGGGAGAGGTGAATTAGCTTTTTGGGAAGCGCTTCGCGCGACTGCTCGCCGCTTCCACCACGGGTCTAGTCTACAAGTTGGTGCTATGGATCGTCTCCGCAGATGCCGTCTTCTCCGACCAATCTTCACCAACGTCATCGTCAACAACATCACCACTGCTCTGGGTGCAGTGAACTTGTCTACACCGATGGCTACTTCAACTATGAACGTTTGGAACATGCGACGTATTCCAATCGATAGTTTTATTATGGATGTGTTGGTGTATATGCTACTGCTGTTCATGCTGATTAGTATATCTAGTATGTTCGTATTTCACATGTTAGTACATGTTGTTGTCATGTTTAATATTCTGTAATTAATCATGAAATTATTGCTTAATTATCCAACAATTATAATGAATTATACGTGTAAATTTAGTCGAAATACAACGACATCAAAGTTTAACCTCTTTTAGACAAACATATGAACATTTACGATGACCAATCAATATCAATAGATTTATCATAAAATATATTTCCATAATGCATTCATTTAATATTGTAGGTGTTGATATTATATTCTATATATTCGATCGAAGTTAGTGAAGTTTAACTTTTGACCAAATTTATACGTCTTGTCCAATAGAATGGTCTTGCAGTTTTGCTGAGTAGAGTGAAAATTTGATCAACGATAGTGGCCCCCCGTATATTTTCCAGTTAAGTCCATCCCCCACTATTCCGGATGACCTATGAAGTCGATGTAGGCAGGCAATCATGGTACTTGAGGACAGCCGAACAAACACTCTAGCTAATTCTTAGTTACGTGGCCAGTTTAGCCATCACATAGCTAACAGCCTAACATGCATGGTGGCTAACAAAACAGTAGATTAATAGATTTGATCAACATGAGATAACAACAACCGGCCGGCGCTGTCGTGGACCAGGTTTGTACTTCATGATACGTGTAACGCGTGATTGATGACTCACGTAATTAAGAAGCTTAGAGACGGCGGCGAGCGTGTTCTTCTGTCGATGCGTAATCCATCTGTTAATTCAGACGAGATGGCTTGTACTAGAACAGGAACACGTGCATTTTTTTTCTTTAATTAGCAAGAGACGTACGGAGCCATTACCGTCAGTAGCTCGCACCAGATGATGACGCGGATGGCCACATTTCCAGATTAGTACAGGTACTGCCGAGCTGACGATCTAGATTTACTTACACGCACGATTGGAAGACAGTGACTGGAGATCGGCAGGCGTTGAGTTTCAGAAACAGGATGAAGGGGGATTATAACCCGGTAGGCCCATGAAGATGAAAGCATGACACGCCAGGCAGGAGGCCGGGCGAGGCCAGCTAACCATCGCCATGGGCCGGGTTACACTGATGGGCCGGAGAGCTTGTCGGTAACCCGGCCTACAGAAGGAAGGTTCCAGAAGACCCAGAGTGGTAGCATCACGGAGTTCAAGACTTGGAGGACACGAAGAGATAGAAGAGATAGAGTAGGACTCTGAGTACGGGTAGAACCCGGACTTACCTTGTAAGCAACTAGGAGATCCGGATGTCTTTATAAGCCGGCTCCTAGGTCATAGAAAGATAAGCCCAATAAGATAGACAAAATAGCGAGAGCTCAGGAGAGAGCTCCCACGCCGAGTCATCTAAACTCCGGCGACGATCGCCATTGGCGCACCATGTAATCTATTATCATATAGTGATTTATAGCAGGACGTAGGGATCCTCCACCGAGGGGACCTGAATCTGGGTAAAAAATACTCCCCTCGTAGAGCTAGACCAACTCCTGAACACCAGAGTCGTCTTGCCCCCAATCTCGAAGTTACCCTATGATAACATCTGCCGTGACAACCCCACGACAGTTGGCGCCCACCGTGGGGCCTGCGTCCAAGTGTGTCCTCATCAAGGGAGAAGCGCTGCAGGGATGGAGAAAATCGCCGTCGGCGAGATCATCAAGCATCGTCCATAGTTGCGGGAGAACCCCGGAAGCAAGATCCGCTAGAAGAAACAGGAAAGCCGGCCATAGAAAGAACCGGCCATGGACAACAGAATCAGAATCAACAGGCTCGGAGGCTGCAGTGTGTACTGGAAAAGTCGATCGTGTGGATTGCCCCGATGAATGCATGGATGCAACCAAAGCAGGTCACTTATTGGAATCACACAAAGCTGACCTCGCTATGATAGCAATTCGCTGCTAGCCGGGTTACGTACGGAACAGCAAGTCCGGGGTAGGTTGCGACCCGGCGAGTGGCCAGAAAATCAATGTCGACATCGAAGATAGATCGAGTCAAAAAAAAAAGGAAAGGAAAGAAGTTGGACCCGATTCGAAGAAGTACTTCCAGCTAAAAACATACTGGTGTGCTTACCTGCAAGACTAGCACTCGCGTGAGAAACAAATCCATGTGCAGTACGGTTCCAAGGCTCAAAAAGAAGAGAAAGAAAAGGAAAAGAAAATTGTTATCCGGAGAGTTCAAGTGAAAGACGTACATGACCAATTAATACTAAAGGAAGTTCACGTATGGAAAAGGAAGGAGTGCAAATCGAGTGCAACTAGCACTCAACGTGGATAAAACAACCCCTGTGAGATACGGTTTCCCAGGTGATGGAAGAATTAAAAAAAAAAGGGGAAGGAAAGCAATACGCTGCCAGTCGGGTTGCTATCAAAGTGAGATATGTTCCGTGTAGACGTACGAGTCCGAGTTAAATTCCAGCCCGGCCAGCGTCAAGAAAATTCAAAGTATACCTTGGCAATGGATCAAGTCCCAAAGAAAAAATTACAGCAGCCGGAGAGTGGCCCTTGAGTGCTCCTCGCGTATACTGCTGCTTGTTTTGAAGAAATAATAATACTCTCTCCGTCCCAAAATAAGTGTCTCAAGTGTGTCTAAAAATAGATGTATCTAGACATGTTTGATGTATAGATACATCAACTTTTTAACAAACTTGAGACACTTAATTTTGGACGGAGTGAGTAATAATAATGCGATCCGGAGAGTTACCCCTGAGTGCTACTCACGTGAATTTGCTGGGTTGCCCTCGAGTGCTACCCCCGTGCATCTGATCATCTTTTGGAAAAAGAAGGAAAAATTTGGATTTAGCTGGCTTGTTACGTAACCATGCATGAAAAAGAGCAGCTCACGTAATGGTAAAAAAGGAAGATATAGCCGCGCAAGAGCGTCGACCAAGGAGACCCGGCCGCGAGCCGGCTTCCGGTGACGATGACCCGGTCGCGAGCCGGCTTTAGGCGATGATGACCCGGACCCTTCGATAATGTGGGCGTTTTCAATCTCATCGTGGCTGCCCACGATGACCCGTGCACTCACGCTGCGTCTTCAACACAGGATAAAATAAGCTAAGTTGCATTTATATTTAAATTTCATATTGTGTTTATTCAGTTAATTAAATCTGTCTCCTTTGAGTTAATCCCTGGAGTCTTTGAGTTAATCCCTGGAGTTAAATATATTGTTTATAAGGAAGTTATAAAGATTATCCAAAAGATTGCAGGTCACTTTTTAAAGTTGAGCTATCTATTGCTCGCAAGGGACTTCTAAAAAGTCGAGCTATCTATCGCTCGCAAATGGATTTATCAAAGTCGAGTTATTTATCGCTCACAATGGATTTCTTGAAAGTCGAGCTATCTATCGCTCGCAAATGGATTTATAAAAGTCGAGTTATTTATTGCTCGCAAATGGATTTATCAAAGTTGAGTTATTTATCGCTCGCAATGGATTTCTTAAAAATGTTGAGTTATCTATTGCTCACAACGGATCTATTAATAACAAGATCGCTATTAAAGCGCCATCATCGTGCTCCGGCTTCATTGCCGTCACCAATCCCCGTATTCTGGCTTATGCGTTATCATCGTATGTTCATTATTATTGTTCCGGCTCAAATCGCCGTACTACGGATTATGTGTTGTCAACGCCAAGAGTGCTTCGCAACTTCGGTTAGCGTGCCCAGGAGCGGTTTGCAACAATTTGCTAGCTTAGCCCAGGAGTGTTTCGCAACTTCGGTTAGCGTGCCCAGGAGTGCTTCGCAGCAAAATATTGAGCTTAGCCCAGGCTTCGGTTAGCGTGCCCAGGAGTGCTTCAAAGCAAATTGATAGCTTAGCTCAAGAGTGCCTCGCAACTTCGGTTAGCGTGCCCAAAGTGCATTGCAATAGTATATGGATCAATGGGGCAATGTTACACAATTAAGCCTTTGCTTTATAAACATTGATCCGGGTCTTTGGGGCTCGTACTTGAATAGTTCGTGGCTGCAATCCCAAGACCCGGCTTTTATGCCACCAGTATAATTCTTGGTTATCTTACTATTGAGCTTGATGTGACTCGCACTTATATGGCCTGATTGCTCACCTGTAAATTCAATCAGTCATGAGGCCCATTGGGCTTGCCTGACCCTGTTTTTATCAGAGAAGTTGCGACAGAGATAATCCATGCGAAAGTCGGCTCATAGTTAAAGAAACCAAAAGGGTCATCTAAACCAAATGATTTGCAGAACGACATATCACGTTCATTAAAAAGCAAATCCTCAGGGTGCACGTACACCGTCAAGATAAGAATTTATGTTATTAATTTATGACAAGTTTATCATGTTGTATAATGTTATTTTGTGCCTAAGGGATTTTTTTTGCAGGATCCATCTACAACCCGGCAGCAGAAGCAAGGTCTGATCAGAGCTAAGATTTCAGAATTGGCCGATTTGCCAGGCAAAGATAGAAATTGCTTGTACTAGCCGGCTCATGGAGTGAGGCATCTTCAAGTTTGAAAACTTTCTTGCAAAGGATGAGGACTACGTGACCTTATTTCCAGCAGGAGAAGAAAATAAACCGAGTGTTGCTAACCACTCACGTGGATCAAACACACCCATGTGCTGCATGCTTTTCAAGGCTATCAAGGAAAAGAAATAATCAAGCAACAATCATCGCTGACCCGGTCTATGGCTGGCTTCATGCCCCAAACAACGACCCGGCAGTGGCCGGCTCTAATTATTTCATGACCATTGACGAGTTGCCACAGATGGTTCGATCAGATATTACAATTGTCCCAGTGGGGATATTCACAGTCAATTGATTCGAAGACCCCGAGTTGTTGCAGGCGAAAGAACTGACACTTGGGGGCTACAATTTCTAAGTGATACAAATATTGAAGAATGAGCTCCGAGCTGCTGCAGGCATACAACCCGGCGCTTGGGGGCTACAATGCTTCAAATTTTACAAGGTTACAAAAGGAAAAGTGTGAGTCCCGAGTTGCTGAAGGCAAGCTAACCCGGCACTTGGGGGCTGCACTAGTCAAAAGCTTATCCAAGGCAAATTATCAAAGTCCCAGGTGGCTGTGGACATCTAACCCAGCACTTGGGGGCTACTCAGTTTGAAGCTAAAATTTTCAATGTAATGAAGAAGTCCCAGGTTGCTGCAGGCACACAACCCGGCACTTGGGGGCTACAGTATTTGAAGTTCACAATTTCTTTCAGAGATACAAAATGCAAAAGTCCCAGGTCGCTGCAGGCATGCAACCTGGTACTTGGGGGCTACATAGTTCGAAGTTTTATATTTATTCATCAAGCACCAAGTTATCGTGAGGTGATAAACTCGGAGCTTGGGGGGCTACAGGTTATATGCATGAGAGAATCAAGGTTAATATTCTTGAGAACCGGTAAAGCTGGAGGTATTTGCCCTGGGTCTTCAAAAGCCGGGCTTGAAAGATAGCCTCCATGTGAGTGGGCGCCATCAAGTCCAGGTCGTAGGAACATGGAGCATCCGTCAGCATAGCCTCCGTATGAGTAGGCTCAATCAAGTCCGGGTCAGAGGAATCTGAAACAAGGAAAAGCGAGGTCAACAACGGAGAAAAAGATAAGAAATTGTTTGGAGAGGTTCGAGTAATATTTTGCAGAAGTTGCAGGATCAAAAAATAAAGCTACCTACACGAGGCCTTACAAAAGGACCTGGCAGAATAAGCACGAGTTAAAACCTTGAGGCATATGAACCCAGAAAGAAAAAGGCGGGTTATAAAATGGACCGCCAAAACGAGCTGGCCTAGCAAGTATAACCCGGGTTTTTATCGTACTAAATATTTATTTGTCTTATTTCAGGAGGTTAACCTGAATGCTTAAAGACTAAGTGTTGAATAGAAAACCGGAGGCGTATGAACCCGGTAGATAGAGGCCGAGTTATAAAATGGACCGCCAAGAAGAGCCGGCCTAGCTAAATAAAAAGCAATGTAACTCGGTTTTATTATTTTGTGTTTCTTTCTTGATTTCAGGAGGTTAATGATGTAGGGCAACCTACCCTAAGCAACCCAACATATCCCAAGTCACCATGGACATCAAAGGTGAACTCCTTCCTCTTTGTGAACATCGATATGACACTTTGGAATGGTATACTACTTGACCATCGTCACTTTGTATTGCTAGTCATGACGAGTACGAGACCACGGGAAGATGGCCAAGACGCAAGAGGAATGGAGTCCAACAAGACGGTGGCTTGGAAACGGAGAAGGAAGAAGAAACTGCATCAGGCGGTACTACCGGACTCGCCCCGGTACTACCGCCACATGCCGGCACGGTACTACCGCGCCCACTACCGCGCCAACTACCGGATCTCCCAGGAGCTACGGGTATCGTCGAGTTTCATCCCGGTAGTGACCCCGGTACTAGCCCGGTACTACCGCACGGCCGGTACTACCGGGCTCCAGCCAGTACTACCGCTGCGGGCGAGCCTGCGTGCTGAAAAGGCCCTTGTGCCTTGTAATCTTATCCACCCACCTACCCCTTTAGTCAACACTATAAATAGGACCCCCTTTGCTCAGATCTAGGATAGACTATGTTTTGAGATTAGAGTAGAGCTAGGCTCTCCACCTCAAGACGGTCTCCTTCCTCCCCTTGTGGGATGGTTCCTCCCCTTGTGGAGAAGATTCCCTTGTGGATTCAAGACCTCTACTTGTAGTTTGACTACTCGCCAATCTTTCATCTTCGGGTGACTTTATTGGAGCGGTTCGATTGACCGTTGGAGAAACAACCATCCAAGATCCCGTCTTGTATCTACTTGCCGATCTCCCACCTTCGTGTGGATTCTATTGGGCCGGTTTGAACCGACCGGTAAGGGAAACGATTCTTGTATCGTGTGTGTGTTCTTGTGTTCGGGGCGTTCTTCGTGTGTTCTTCGTGTTTCTCTGTGTTCTTGCGTGTGTTCGTCCACACCCGCCGTCAATCCGTGAAGATCGGGCCACCCTAGAAGTCCCGTACTACACCATATGGTATCGGAGCATGGTTGCCACGGATTTGACTTGTGTTTCCACCCCCAAATCCACCAAATTTTTCTTTGATTTTGAGAAATTCGAAAATTTCCACCAAAAATAGCCCCAAATTGCTTTTCCGCCAATTCCATCGATTTCCCCTCCGATTTGGCCATTTTCGAGCCGTTTTTCCGCCAAAATCGCGCATTTTCGCGTCTCGGGCACGAACAGCGACCCGACCCGGTACTACCAGACCACTTGCGGTACTACCGCCCTTACTAAAAACTAGAATTTCTGAAATACGGTTTTGGCCATATCTTTTGCATTTGGACTCCTTTTTGGTGTTCTTTGGCTTGTTCGAAGCTACGATCAAGGCCTACATCACCATTGCGGTTGCTCCATCATCTACCACCACCAAAATCCGTGGGCAAGCACGAAGCTTCTACAACAAAGGGTGAAGAACATCGACGAAAGGTATAACATCGCCAATCTTTACCTCTTGCCATTCCTTTGTGAGCCACACTATATATTTGCGATTACCATGTCCTATTGAGGCTAGCTCTTGATGATTGCTTGGGCTTTGCATATTTGCACCGTGTAGTTTCCGAGCAAAAGTACATGCGCTAGTTCATATATCATATATCTTGTGTTGGCATCAAAGAAGTGGGTGTGCAAAAGTGAAAAAAGTCAAAAGAGACAAGACTCAAAAGAGAAAAGAAGCAAAAAGTGCCAAATCAAAAGAAAAGAAAAGAAGAAACACCACTTGCCACATCTCTTGTAGGAAGCGCAAGCTCGATGAACATCTAGTAGGTGGTACATTTTGTGCAAATCTTGTAGCCCACCAAATAAATTGCAATCGAGCTAGTGGCTCTCCTTGTACTTGTGCAACACGAGCTTATAGTCTTCACTAGGATCATATGGTTCTTTAGCCCACTTCTTGGTTGCACGAGTCCCATTTATCTATCCTCGTGTGTGTTTCCTTGAACTACATTCCTATCTTTTGAGATTGACTTGTTTTTGCTTTGTGATCATCGTGGTCCTCTACTTGCTTTGACAATATCTTGGTTTCCGGTTGGTTCAATTTGCTTTCCACCTACCATACCTTCCTACCAACTTTTAAGCCGTGTGTGTTTTGGAGTTTGCTTTGGATACTTGAACACAAGCATTTTACTTTGTGATAGTTTCCCTTGGTTGTCCACGACGTCCAATACTATCTACAAGGTGAGAGGTTGTGTTCTAGTTCCTTTCCACTCCACATAGATACACTTGTCTTGTGAGTTAACATGTCTAGGGAGAGTGAATGCCACTACGGAGGCCAAGATGATGTTGCGTACATGATGAGCCACAACAATTATGATGCCTCAAACTTTGAGGACATGGGGGACTACTACGACTATACCGACAATGACCCCCATGACATGATGGATCATCACCAAGACTTCCGCTACAACTACTCTGACTACGACTCCGACTATTCGAGCGTACACGACAAGGAGCGGTACCATGACGGCGAGCAACCTTCATCATATGGTATCGACTCCAAGTACATACGAATCTACCACGACTCCGACTACACAAGCTCCAACGACAATGAGGCGCAAGTATCTTCACACGCCTCATCACATGGTACCAACTTCGACTACAACAACATGGTGGAGCGCCACTACTACGACTACCACTCCGATGACATGGTGGAGAACGTCTACGCTACTACTCTTGTAGCATGTGCGACGACTTCGACAACATGCAAGAGGAGAGGACCCCCATCACCACCATGTTCAAGAGCAGCACCACCAAGCGTCATGGCACGACCTACTATGGTTCAAACTCAAGACGGAGCACCGAAAAGGCCACCATGCATTCATCATATGGAGCTCCATCTACTTCAAGAAGGCGCCATGAGACGGACATTGCAAAATGTGCCAAGTGTCCCAAATCTACATCAACTTCACAAAGGCGCCGTGACAAGGACATCGCCAAGAGCGCCAAGCTTCGACATTCTACATCAACTTCAAGACGGCGTCCCAAGAAGTGCATCGACAAGGCCAAGCCAAGTCAAGGCCCATCTAGCTCATCAAGGCGCCACAAGAAAGATGCCACAGTGGACCACAACATGTCGCCAAGCTCTAGTGGAAGCTCCAAGCCAAGGTCACCAAAGCAACAAGCACGCCGACGCCAACATGCGGAGAAGCATCCGAACGACTTTCGGCGACACCCCTCCACTCAAGAGCGTCAACGTCGACATGAGAAGTGAAGAACCTCTACATCCAAGATGTCGACAAGTGCACATCCTATGGTGTCTCAATCTAGTGTTGATGCTATTGTTGACGAGTTCATGGCCGACATCGATAAGTTCTTCGAGCAACGATCAAGCTCACGTCGACGCCGCAAGAAGCATGGCAACACTTGTGAGGACACAACCAAGATGGCGCCTTTCTCAAGCACTTCTCTTGATATGACTTCTACACCAAGTGCCACCACCACATTGGCCCCCATATGGCAAGATGAAGACCTCATATGTGATAATTGCCAAGGCCAAGACCATGACCCACGAGAATGTCCCAATCTCTTGTGCCCAATATGCAATGGAAGAGGTCACATGATGTGGGAGTGCACAAATGAAGACCAAGATGGTGAGAAGATGGTCGAGCATGGGATTTTCCCTTCGACCACGGAGGCGAGCATGGATGATGCTATCACTTTGGTTGACGCGCCAAGTGAAGTTGCCAAGCATGGAATTTTCCCTTCGGCAAAGGAGTCGAGTGATGATGCCTACACTATGGCATTGACCTATGGAGGCGCGATGGTTGAGGAGGTTGAGCATGGGAGTTTCCCTTCAACCTTGGAGGCGTTTGGAGTTGAGAACATTGAGCTTACCCTCATGTGTTTGACTTATGAGATGGTACCAATCCCATGTGAGAATGAGAGCCACTTAGCCCACTTGAGTGAGAGTGAGAGTGAGTTGAGTGTCTCCACCATATGTGAGTTTGAGTGCTTTCACTTTGAGGGAATGAGTGATACACCACTTGAGTTGAGAGAGGTAGTTGATAGGTCTTGTGAGGCCATTTCGATTTCTAACAACTTAACCTCTACCTCTAGTATGTTTTTTCATTGTGAGCTAGGTTCCATGGATGATGAGACGCCTATCCTCGACTTGACGGTGCCTCAAATGGAAAAGATGTACATGGAGGATGATGATGATGCCACCTCATGTCTACTTCAAGATGAAAAAGTCGGCTATATGGAAGCCCCTACTACTTCAACACCTACTTCACATGAGCGGGACTACAAAGTTATGGGTGTTGATGTGACCATGATCCCCTAGTGGACATGATGAACTATGATTGCTTGCATGCTATGGATGATTCTATTGATGTCACATATGATTCGCTCTTATTCCCTTGTGATACTTTGTTTGAAACCAATGTTGATCATGTGGAATTACCTATTTGTAATGATGTTGCCATGAGCATGCCTTGTTATGAATGTTTCTATTTTTCTCCCATTGTGGCTTGCAACATGTTGAACAATTTCTCTTTCACATGTGTTGCTTGCACTAATGTTGAAATGCTTGATAATGAGATTGCCCCCATAGCTTTCTCACATTTTGGAGATGTTTCATTTCCCTTATGGACCTTGTTCCATCCTTCACTTTGCATAGTGACCATCCACATATGTCATATTTTCTAATTGATTTTTGTGTGGTTGGTGATGTGCAAATGAAGAGACACTTCATGATGGATGATGTGTTCATTTACCGTGCACATACATTCTTCATATGGTGTCTTGTGTGTGCCGGTAAACGCATGATAATGTCAACCTCAATTGAGTATGAGTTGACAATACGAGCTCTTGAGAGCATACATGTGAGTAGTGGATCTAATCCAACTCTCAAATCGTTCTCATGTTTTGCATCAAACAAGTTGAACAATTTCTCTTGCTTATGGTTTGTTTGCAATCATGATGTTGCTTTTGGTCTACTATACGACAAGCATGTTTACTTGATCTTTCACATGGATGATTTATGTGTTGCCACAAGTATAATGAACACTTGTTCTTTCCAATGGCTTGTTTGCAACCATAATGACATTTTGAGCATGTCTTGTCATGAGTTTATTGGTTTCTACCAATTTGGTGTTGCAACAAATATGTTGAAAACTTGCTCTTTCATGTGCTTTGTTTGCCACCATGATAATACTTTGGACATTCTTCATTGCGTGTTTTTGCCAAACTCTTCGTTTCTTGCATCAAGGATGATGACAAATTGTTCTTTCCAATGCCTTGTGTGCAATAATGATCATATAATTCCAAATGAGATACCTAGATGGCATCCTCATATTTTTATGGAGTTTTTGTGTTCTCACATTTTGAAAATGTTGCATTGGATGGCTTGCACTTTGACCTTACACTTGCACTACCTCTTCATATTATTGTGTTGTGCTAACGGTGCTATGACAAAGAATGGACATGTCATTGTTGATATGTTCCTCTTTCTTGCACACACATTGTTTGCTTGGTCTTTGGTGTTTGTAGGTATGGTGAATTCTAATTATTCGACAACACATCTACCTCCTTTACATGGTGATGAAGAGCAAGAGTCGAGGACGACTCTTTTTAAAGGGAGGGGAGATGATGTAGTGCAACCTACCCTAAGCAACCCAACATATCCCAAGTCACCATGGACATCAAAGGTGAACTCCTTCCTCTTTGTGAACCTCGATATGACACTTTGGAATGGTATACTACTTGACAATCGTCACTTTGTATTGCTAGTCATGACGAGTACGAGTCCATGGGAAGATGGCCAAGACGCAAGAGGAATGGAGTCCGACAAGACGGTGGCTTGAAAATGGAGAAGGAAGAAGAAAATTCATCAGGCGGTACTACCGGACTCGCCCGGTACTACCGCCACATGCCGGCACGGTACTACCGCGCCCACTACCGCGCCAACTACCGGATCTCCCAGGAGCTAGGGGTATCGTCGAGTTTCATCCCGGTAGTGACCCCGGTACTAGCCCGGTACTACCGCACGGCCGGTACTACCGGACTCCAGCCGGTACTATCGCTGCGGGCGAGCATGCGTGCTGAAAAGGCCCTTGTGCCTTGTAATCTTATCCACCCACCTACCCCTTTAGTCAACACTATAAATAGGACCCCCTTTGCTCAGATCTAGGATAGACTATGTTTTGAGATTAGAGTAGAGCTAGGCTCCCCACCTCAAGACGGTCTCCTTCCTCCCCTTGTGGGGATGGTTCCTCCCCTTGTGGAGAAGATCCCCTTGTGGATTCAAGACCTCTACTTGTAGTTTGACTACTCGCCAATCTTTCATCTTCGGATGACTTTATTGGATCGGTTCGGTTGACCGTTGGAGAAACAACCATCCAAGATCCCTTCTTGTATCTACTTGCCGATCTCCCACCTTCGTGTGGATTCTATTGGGCCGGTTTGGACCGACCGGTAAGGGAAACGGTTCTTGTATCATGTGTGTGTTCTTGTGTTCGGGGCGTTCTTCGTGTGTTCTTCGTGTTTCTCCGTGTTCTTGCGTGCGTTCGTCCACACCCGCCGTCAATTCGTGAAGATCGGGCCACCCTAGAAGTCCCGTACTACACCAGTTAACCCGGCCAGCCAGGATGACAGCTCTAACCAAGAAAACAAAGCTCGAGACTAGAAGAAGAGCATGCCAACCTGGAGACCCGGTTAACCTGGGGGCTACTGATGGGGGGATTATAACCCGGTAGGCCCATAAAGAGGAAAGCATGACCCGCCAGGCAGGAGGCCGGGCGAGGCCAGCTAACCATCGCCATGGGCCGGGTTACACTGATGGGCCGAAGAGCTTGCAGGTAACCCGGCCTACAGAAGGAAGGTTCCAGAAGATCCAGAGGTGGTACGCATCACGGAGTTCAAGACTTGGAGGACACGAAGAGCTAGAAGAGATAGAGTAGGACTCTGAGTACGGGTAGAACCCGGACTTACCTTGTAAGCAACTAGGAGACCCGGATGTCTTTATAAGCCGGCTCCTAGGTCATAGAAAGATAAGCCCAATAAGATAGACAAAATAGAGAGAGCTCAGGAGAGAGCTCCCACGCCGAGTCATCTAAACTCCGGCGACCATCGCCATTGGCGCACCATGTAATCTATTATCATATAGTGATTTATAGCAGGACGTAGGGATCCTCCATCGAGGGGACCTGAACCTGGGTAAAAAATACTCTCCCTCGTAGAGCTAGACCAACTCCTGAACACCAAAGTCGTCTTGCCCCCAATCTCGAAGTTACCCTATGTAACATCTGCCGTGACAACCCACGACAGGGGAGGGATCTATCCATGAATCAGCTGCACGACATGGCCGTTTTGGTCAGGTTCACCGCACCCGTTCACATAGTCGTCGTCAAGCTCTGGTATCCCTTGGCCTCCACTAGCTCTGCGCCTCTGAGGAATGAGGATGGAATGGGAATAGGGTGCACCTGGACAGGTTCGCGACGCCAGTTTCCTGTCGTGCGATCCGGGTGAAGCGAGGGATGGCATCGCAGAGTTTCTCTTTGCGGGATTAATTTACCTGATCCGAGAGCTACGTCGGCGTGTGCGCTGCCGCATCGCTTACGCAAATTGCAACGTGAGCTATAAAGCGACGCGCGATTCACTTAGTAGGTGCTGCAACTTGTGTCAGTGCGAAGCTAGAAGATCAAGCCATTGGGGTCAGCTCTATCTTCTATGCGTATATTTCATTAAAGCCTTCATTAAAAAAAATTAGCACCCACAAATACTATGTTACTGAAGGAATTGGTGATTTCATTGGGTTCACCTGAACCCATCTCTCCATCGTAAAGTTCGCCGGTATACAAGTCAAAAGATTAGTTCACTTATTTGGCTAAACCATCCGAACAAGAAAAATAAATACGGCACCCACATTTTCAATGGTAGTCAAGTTTACTGTAATAGGTTCTTTGAGCTATGATCCACTGTCGGATCAGTAGCAACGAAGTAAGTGAACTATTTATCGAGAACTTTCTATGGCATTCAACGTTTTCCTTCTTGTGCGTGACTCCAAACTCTTGTATACTTACGGCGGGCATCACCAGGGAGACGCCAGCGGAGAGCGGCGCTCGGAGCACTAGGGATTTTTAGTTCATCGCACAGCGGGCATCACGAAGTGGGGCAAACTCGTTTCAGCAAAATGATCTCACTTAGTCTGTTCGTGCAATGTTGGCGTGTCTTTGTGTCTTTTTCACGCTTTCGATGAAAGTGCGTTCGGCCAGTCTTCATCGCGTCATTCGTGGGAGTAGGCTTGAACATGTTTGTGGAAATGCTAGAGTGAGCTTGACCTTAGTGTAGTCTTTGTTCCATTTTTGCGCAGTTAACTTTTTTTAGAAATGGAGGGTGTGCCCCAGCCTCTGCATCCAAAGGATGCACCCAGCCGAGTTTTATTAATATGGAAAAACAGTAAGCACTAGGCTTTACAAAGAAATACATTGATCAACCAGAAAACCACCATCCAGGCGAAAACTCGCTACACCGACATGCTTGATGAAGGAGTGGAACAATCAGAGTCGATGCCCTGACCTGACGCACCTACGCACATCATCTAAAATTGGAGGCTTCAACCAGGCCGCCCGATAGCGCGCCGGAAGCACAAACCGGTCCAGCCGATCCTCAGCGCACGCCGCATGCGCACAACAGAAGCCGCTGCCACCCTCTTCCACCATCCCATCTTCAGGAGCGATCAACGTGATGACCTTGCAAGGCCTGCCATCGGCATCGCCACGACGCCAGACAGCTCCACCAACCTGCGTGAGTCCATCATCATACACACGTCGCCGAGACCCCGCTGTGCCACGCCGCCGAGACTCGTCGTCGTCAATGCAATAGATGTACACTGCTCCACTTTTTGCCACCTCCGTACAGTAGCTGCTCCAAAAACGATGCCCCAAGAGGTAAAAAGATGCCGAAGCGCCTTCACCATCCGATTCGGATATCCGAATCTAGGGTTTCCCCCAGAGTAGCACGAGTGGGTAGACGCAGACTGCAACGGTGATGCCTTCAACAAGGTAACGGCGAGGAAACACCGCCATCGCCGCTATGACCGGGGTCAGAGCTCGGTTTTCACCGGCATCTGTGCCTTCCCAACTCACCAACGAGACCAGCGGGCTGACCCCTCTGGCGGAGAAGGAAGCCACCACCGCCAAGCCGAGGCCGGAGCCACGACTTCCTCCAGATCGTACAAAGCCTAGGAGGACTCCGAGAACCAACGTCGGACGGCACGGCCGAGGCCAAGCCGACCACGCCGCTAGCTACCAGATCCTCCTCGCCGCCTCTTCGCCGCCGTCTTGCCATCGACCAACCCTAGTGGGCGCCGCCGCGTCGGGCCGATCTCGGGTCGAGGAGATCCGCCGCCGCCGCGACGCCACCCGATATTTGTCGGGCAACGCCCCCGGCGGCGGAGGCGGGAGGGCTAGGGGGCGTGGGAGGGGAGGGCGCCCCGGCGCGGCGCGGCGCCGCCGCGCGGAGGCGGAGGTGGAGGTTAGGGGTAGGTGCTGTTTTGCGTAGTTAACTAGAGAACGACCTTTAAACAAACAAAAGTTCGACTCCACGGCTTCCTCCAGATCGTACAAAGCCTAGGAGGACTCCGAGAACCAACGTCGGACGGCACGGCCGAGGCCAAGCCGACCACGCCGCTAGCTACCAGATCCTCCTCACCGCCGCTTCGCCGCCGTCTTGCCGTCGACCAACCCTAGTGGGCGCCGCCGCGTAGGGCCGATCTCGGGTCAAGGAGATCCGGCGGCGGCGGGAGGGCTAGGGGGCGTGGGAGGGGAGGGCGTCCCGGGGTGGACGCGGAGGTTAGGGGTAGGTGTTGTTTTGCGCAGTTAACTAGAGAACGGCCTTTAAACAAACAAAAGCTTGACTCAGTTTAAGAAAAATCAAGCGCTTCCAAATAGGCATTGTTCCGCCGTGGTTATCTATTTTATAGTACATTTTAGCTAAAAGAAAGAAGACCATTGCGAGTGGGTAGTTAAGGTGAGCGCCAGTAGACGGAATTCCTTAATGACAAATAATATTTTTTCTTAAAAAAGTTGGCAAGAGAGGCGATAGCATGACCCAAGGAACCCTAGGAGGGTGAGAGGCTTCCCCAACACGAATATAGGAGAGCCGGCCGGCGCCCCCTCACAATCACCCCCAGGCGAGAAAGTACGGCCTAGATACACACGACTGGGCCAGAGCGGCGCATAAGCACGTAACCTTCAGTCCCATGGGCTCAAGTACCAATCCTGAGCTCGGCCCGACCGTGAATGTTACGGTACCGTGGAGGGCCGGGCCCTTTCGCTTGCCAACTACCCTCCGGAGCAGGAGTCCGGATCTCTTCGACTAGGCGATGTGGGACAAAACATCCGCCGTCTTGCTCTCGCTTCTTCTTAGCCAGGGTCGATGCATGGACTTCGCATGTTCGTGTAAGAATCTGAAGGAAGATCCAACGCGATGTTGGAGCCGCTGTCGCTGCCATCTCCTCATCAGTCGAGCCCCGCGGTATCGGTGTGCTGTAATCTTTCCTCTCTGTTTTGACAGACTACTGAAATCCTTGCTTGTTTCGGCAGTAATCCAGTTGCATAGTGTACACCGATTAAGGATCACAATTCACGGTTCACCATGGAAATGACATGAAAGATCGTGGACGAACACTTTCAAGCAAGCTACACAGCTGAATTTTGCGGCGTGGTGATGTTGATCTAGCACTTTTTGTGAAGTGGCAAAAACAGCACTCGACGGTCTTGAAAGATTCAGGCCACAGCGGAGACAGTGTTCGTCAATCGTCAGCGGGTTGCAATCTCAGACCATCAGATGCACCCCTCCTTTACTTTGCACCCAGCCTAGTTAATGGACCTGGCCTTGCCAGTTCCCAGCACAGAAATCAGACCAAAGCGGAGACTGTTAGTTAGTGAGTTGCAATCTCAGACCGTAACACGCAGCTTCAGAAGTTAGCACACCTTCGCCGGCAAGTTGCAGGCGCAACTTCAAAAGTTAGCAGGCCAGACCTCTGCTTCGATGCCTCCTTTAGTAATTTGGTTTGCTCCCAGCTTGATTAAGCTGGCCCTCACTAGTTCTGATCCTCCTAAAGATATCTAGCACGGTAGCACACAGGCATGTCTAATTTTTTTTTAAAAAAAATACATGACACCACGGATGTTGTTCTTTACTACTCAAGAAAAATGTCATGTTGCTCTCCGACTCGAAGACATTAAGCAGGAGGTTCTTTTTTTTCCAGCATCATCGTCCATGCCAGGCATTCTTTACAGCTTGCTACCTCAAGCTAGCGAGCTTGCAGAATGCTGTTTCTTGTTGTTCTAAAGCTTATCCGGGAGACTATTTGTAATGACAATGTTATTCGATAAGTAAAGGCCGGCATTCTTTACAAGAACATCCCTTTTGCTATTCTCGGTTGACCGAGAATTAAGTTAGATCTCGGTCGACTCATTTAACCATGGAATTTGCATCGTGATTTGTGCAACCGGGAGTTGCAAATTTGCACATCATTTTCCCAATTACACATGAATGACATATAAAATTGGTGACCAAGAATTAAGTTAACCGAGAATTAACCGCATCCATTGAATAAGGGCACGAAATGAGCCCAAATGCAATACTGCATCCAGGAATTTGGAAGCTCAAGCCCCCCCCTCCCTCCTCTCGCTCCCATGCTGCTCTCGGGCGGCACCGGGGCGCCCCAACCCTAGCCTCAGGCCGCCTCCCCTCCCGCCGACCTCGACCCCGCCGCTGCCGCCGGCCTCGCCGCGGTGGCGGCGGCCCCCTTCCTCCACAAAGGCGGCAGGGGGGAGCTCGCGGTGGACGCGTTCTTTCCCGTCGGCGCTCCGTCCTCGGGCGCGACGTGGCGGCGGTGCTCGCCCACGCGAGGACGGGCGGCGGTCCTCCTCGGCTCGGGCGCAGCCCTGTGGCGCCGCCGGCGTGCCGGCTCGGTGGCGGCGGTGTGGCAGACGCACGGGCCCGATCTGGGCTGCGCGGGCCGCGCCCGTCCCCTGCGTTTTGGCGGCCTCGTCGTGTGGTTCCGCCAGCGGGCAGGCCAGGACGACGTCCTACGGCGAGCTGCCGGCGCGCGTGCCGGCCAGATCCGGGCCATGCGGGGCCGGTGATGCGCGCGGGCGGTGGCCCAGGCCTCACCGGCGCGGTGGGGCTCCACCTGCAGCAGCCGCACTGGCTGACTGCAGAGGAGAAAAGGTAGGCGGCGGCCCGTGCTCCGGCATGGAGCCAGCTCGATCTGGGATGTGTGGGCTCGATCTGGGTCTCCCGGGCCCCGATCTGGGCTGCCCGGGCCGCGCTCGACGCGAGGGCTGCTCTGCCTTGTTGGCCGGCGGGAGTAGGGACTCCCCGGCCATTCTTGCCTGGACAGGCACGTCACTGCGGTGGCGGTGCGGCGTTCTCCTCCGCCGCGTATGTTACTCTCCAGTGGAGAGTGCTCCTGCTCGGATGCAGGGGCGCTCCCAGACACTTGACAAGACACACAGCGAGCTAGGCAGGCTTGTTGCACCTTTTCCGGCGTCCAAATGTCCTGCGAGGCCAGCTCCGCGGCTTTGTGCAGCGTTTCGCTCGGCTGGACAGGGCCATGACGGCTTCGGGTCGTCCGCTGCGGAGGAAGGTTGGTGTTTTTGGTCTGGCGTTTGTTGTTGGTGCTCTTAGCAGGGGCTGGAGCACCATGTCTCTCCTCTCCGGGAAGGAGATGGGAAGCAGTGGCCGGGCTCTTCGACCTCTTGGTGGCATCTGGGGTTTGGGATGCTCGGGGCTCCGGTGAAAGCTGTGCATGGTTGCAGGTGGCGGTGACATCTACGGGTGCCATTTTCCTTCGTGAAGGCGTCACCTTGAAGTTCCTCTCCCTATTGGATTCCACCTCCGCCTCTACCTGCCTTGTTCTCGGTGTGGCTTGCCTATGTTGGCAGTGTGTGTAGAATCCACATGACCTCGTCGTTCTTTACGGTCGAGCTCTATGTTGGAGGATTGGGTTTTGGCGAAAGCTTTGTAGGTCTTTGGACTCTACCGGCGACGACAACGCTCTTCGGCGCCGTTTCCCTCCTTGGAGGCGTCGTTCTGAAACCCCCTCTTGGGATTCTCGAGTCCTGTTGGTGTGCGTGCTCGAGCGTTGGGTGGCGATGTGGGCGAGGATAGTCTGAAGGTGGCATTGCTTCCGTGCAACAGAAGACAAGACAATTCGCCTTCGACTGGATCAAGACTTAGTTGCTTTTGTTCCTTCTCCTTTGTAGTCTTCTGTTGTCTTTGTGCTTGTCTTGTAAGCTGGCATCCCAGCGCGTGAGTATAAACTGTAAGCTGTAACCCTTAGCCGGTTGTTGCCTTTGTTAATTCAAAGCTGAGCTCATTTCGAGCCTTCCGTCTAAAGGAATTTGGAAGCTCCCATCACGTACCCTACAACTACAATCCCCAAAAGGAGCTGTGAACCTAGTGTAATGGTGCAGCTTTCCTGTTTACATAGCTTTCCGAAGTAAAGTCTTTGACTATATTCATAGCCACTGAAATTGAACCGAAGAACACAGAACGGAGCATTCTGGGCTAACAAACGCATACCCTTGTAATCGTTTCATAAGTATGGTACATATTAACAATGTTTATCAAATGTGTTATTCGTTGATAAACTCTTATTATCACCTCGATCTACAGTCTACATATGAGCTGCAACCTAGTTTCCTTATTACAAACGACATGTATTCAAAAGTGGTTCAGACTTCAGAGCACGACATGTAATCTCGAAAGAAATAACTAGATGGTTAGGGGTCGAAAGTGGCACTTGATAATCCGAATTATCCGACATTCGTATTGATGAAATAGAAAATGGATATCAAAATATCTGCATCCGCACGAAAATGGAAACGGATGTGGAAAATATCTGGATTTATTTGACAAATCAAATTTGGTATTGACTTTTGAAACAAAGGTGGATATGGAAACGGATAATCGGTATACGAATAAATTTATGTTTGCCATATTTGTCAATTATCCAAGCCAAGCAAACTAACAAGTGGTCAAATCTATTTTTCTGTGATCAAGTTTGAAACTACTGGGTATTATATTGGTATCCGACCGAATTGAGAAACCATCATATTTGCATCCTTATTCGAGTAACTTCTGCTCCACATTCGTATTCGGCAACATTTTTATTCATATTTATATTTGTTTTGAAAATATGAAAATAGAAGTGGGAAGAGCACTATCTAATCTTTTTCCACCCCCATAGATGAGCTTCTTTTTGTAGGAACGTAAATTGTAACTAAAAAACAAAAGAGTTGGTGAGAGTATTTGATGAGAGTGCGCCCATGAACACAAGGCACAGAGGGAAGCTCAACTTTTGGTGGAGACTCGGCCAAATCCATCACCGGATAAGGTCACGGGGTCACGTGCCGCGGTTACACGCAGCCACTATCCGGATTTATTTGAAATTACAATGTGTTATTGATTTATTTATGGAAATGGATGTATCTCTATCCGGAAAAATTATGTCAGCCAATTTGTTGAAAATCTAGCTCTATGTGCCAATTATCCAATCCAAGCAACTGACAAGTGATCAAATGTATTTTCCTGCGAACAAATTTGAACCGGCTTATTATAAGACATGAGTCTATTACTTGTGGGGACCCCGGACTAGCTGTCCGAAATACCCGATTATGCTTAACACAACGATCCCGTGATCAGTCTGTCGTTGCACATAATCCGAATTGGATACCAAAGTTTACATCCATTACAGTACCGAATAGAAAGTCTTACATAAATGGTCATTTAGACCAAGTTCTTACATAGGTGCCTTCAAGGGCCAAACCAAAAGATCAGCGGAAGCTACGGCGTAGTAGACATCATATTCTAATGATGACAACCCGACAGGCAGCTGACTTGTGGAGATCCTTAGTTGGCGTAGAAGTCGCCATATTCCTGCTCGGCATACTGCTCCTCCTCGTAGTCTGGCTAGGTCAATAGCCAGGGACGAAACCAATATGAGTACATTTGAATGTACTCGCAAACTACCCCAACATGAGTATGCAATAGTTTTATGTTAGTTGACAACTTTTATCTATTTTAAACATCTCTATATCTTTATTGAAAAAGGTAAGAAGAGTTTTATAACTATTTTTGAAAGAAACCACCATCCCATTTGTTCACCAAAACTCCTCCTGTTTCTGACCATGGCTCACCATGGTCCATTTATTTCAACAACTCATGCCACTCCATGTGGTATAGCTGTGTAACACCATCTCCAATTCAGTTTCTTTTTAAACTTAAAAACTTTTCCAAAAACTTGCACATGGTCAAAGTAGGGCCTCCCAACTGTCCATATCCGAGGACTCGGCTATTCGAATAGTTTTACACTCTGCAGAGGTAGCACGCTTTTCCCACATCCATCCGGCAACTCATCGTGTCCGCCACGTCTCGCCATACAGGGTGTATGCGAAGTAAGCCGCCGACCATAGCCTGTCCTTTGCTCATGCTAGTATAGGATCCTTCCCATATGACACTTTCCAACACACTTAACCCAGCCCTTCGGAATCTAAGTGTGAGGACTCACAGGTTTTGTCCGGCGGTTTATGGTGGAACCTTCAATCCTCCTCCTTATCTTTCATAGAGTTTGAGCGAGGACCCGGGTCAGGGGTAGACCAACACACTATCCCCTCATGCATGACGGAGTCATCTCCGTCGATGAGGTATCCAGTACTAATATGAGCAAACTATATGGCTAAGGCTTTTCCCATATGTGGTGGATGTGGTCGCACAGGGTATCGGATGGTTGACGTAAGTACAAGGACACACTGTGCATTTTTCATAAACATCACCATTTTCCTCTTCTCCAGTCCAACACCGACATCTCGGTAATTCATCATCTCACAAGTAATTTCAAAGGAGTTTTGATAAACCATATTTGTTTTTCCCATCCTATAATTTGATATAACAATCTTTTATTTCTACATAGGTGGCAAAATAATATCCATATACTTTTGAAATGGGATTTTATAAATCTTGCTTTGAGAGTAAAACATGTTATGAAAGTAGATGCATATGTTTGTAGTGCAAACTCAGAGAATAGCTTGCCTTGCTTGGCAAAGTGATCTTGCTCTTGTTCTTCAATTTCAGCAAACTCTCCTTCCTCGATATATCCGTCAACGTTTTCGTCTAATTAATAAACAAACAATGCAAACAATCACTAAGCTATACAAGCAATCATCTCAACACAACAATCAAAAACATCACACATAGATGCTGCACACATCAAACCATACAATTTGGTTTCAAAATGTTTGAATTAAACATTATTTGTTTATGTCCAAATTATGGCAGAAACTTGTTCAACATGTTTAATTCCACAACTTGAGTTTGGTCACAAAAATACAAACTAAAATTCTATAGAAAGCTACTGATGTGTAGAAGACAACACAATTTGATTTGGTTCAATTGGAGTTACTAAACTCCCTACACATTTGTTTGAATCCAGAAGCTTATTAATCAAGTTTTGGCTACCATTTAAATTCTATTGCTTCAAAAATTAAATCCTTTTAGGGGTGACTTAACATGACTAAATGTGACCTAACAAAATTGGTCCTAATTCATTTGGGTTTACCAATTAACATATTTAAATGTTTGAGTGCAGAAGAGTATTTAAACTTCAACTGAATACTAAACAAATACTATTGCACAATTAATTCTACCAAAATTAGGGAAGCTAATACATGGAAGTACTAAGCTAGAAAAATTGGTTTGGAATTATTTGGACTAACAGAGTATCAGAAACAAACAAGTTTAGAATTTAAACCTTCTGTAGTATTTTTAATAATACTTTTTATTTATTTAATTAAATGACATGAGACCAATTGGGTTGGTTAAACAATTTCATAAGCTTTCCAGAACAATTGAGTTTGATTTATTTGGATTCCTAAATCTTGATTTATTAAATTTCAAAGTCAGGACCAGTACTGACTTCTCAGAGAGGAATTTAAATTCGAAATTAAATCTCTCTGGATAATGTTAAAAGGCTGACAGGTGGGACCTACACGTCAGCGACAGAGTATGCGGTTGGAAATTAATAAAATCCTGACGAGCGGGGCCCACCCGTCAGTCTCTCTCTCTCTTTTTAAAACACGAAACGGTACGCAACCGTTGGATCGAGATCCAACGGTCCACGTGCGACGCGACGACGGCGACCAAAATTTGGCGGCGCTGCCGCGCCGGCGGCGATGTGGTGGACGGAGGTCTCACCTAGGGGGCACGGGAGGGCACGGTGATGACGCGAATCGACGGCGGTGGTGATGTGGAAGATCCTGGCTGAGTTGCGCGTGCTGGGATGGAGCGGAGCGTCCACGGCGAGCTTCTGAACTTCCCGCGGACACGGCAGCAACTCCGGCGATGATCCCCCGGCGAATCTGGACACAATCCAGAGGGAAAAAGGGTGTGGTGAGTGCGGTGAAGCAGAGGGAAGTAAGTGCAGGCCAGAGAGGAGAGAATGGGGGAGCAAGGCGCTGCGGCCATGACCGACCTTGACGGCGGCAGTGGCTGCGGCGGTGCACGGCCTCCCGCGGTGCACAGACGAATCGAGAGGGAGGAGTGAGGGAGTGAGGTGGTGTGGTGCTTCCAGAGGGGTGCGGGGGTGGCTTTATAGGGCAGGGGCCGGCGTTCGTGGACGAGGCGCACACGGCGACGTCCATGGCGCACGGGAGTGGATCAATTCCACGGCGGTGGTGCGAGGGACGTGGACGCGCGGTGTCGAGCGGGGTCCGGACACGTTCTAGAAGGGCTCGGCCAAGTCGTGCGTGTCGAGGTGCAGCGAGTGCGGTGAATTTGGGTCGGCGACGGCGAGGTTGCCACGGCGATGCGGAGGGGACAAGGGCGGCATCGGGGCAAGGGGGCGTGCTCTGGGCTTCTCCTCTGCGAGCAGAGGTTGCAGGGCACGGCGAGCGCGGCAGGGGGGGCCTGGGCGGCTCGGAAACGGCGATGCACGGCACGGCGACACGGCGGCACGTCGGGGCGAGGGAGAGAGGTAGGGGATGACGTTTTTGCAAATTGCCCCCTGCCTCCTCTGCGCTGATGATTTTCCTTTTCTTTCTTCTATTTACATTTCCGTCCTTCTGTTTAAACCAGAAGCACTTCTTGATTTTATTTGAGGTACTAAATCAATTTATAAAAATTTGCCAAAATTTGTGGGGCCTTCCATAGTGTACAGAAGCTCCACAAAAATTGGTTTTGCAAAATAAAATGTTTTGCAACATTTTCTTTCATAGTACTTTGTTTATGTTATTTTAATTTATTTCAATTTGTTTTTATTTTAGAATTTTAAAACTAGTTCAAAAATAATATTTGAGAGGGGAAAGTGGTAGGAACAAAATGGGGAGTGTTTACATTAATCTCCACTGACTTTGGTTTGAAAATAATTGAGTTTGTCACTTGAGATTTTTAAGTGACAACTTGTCACTTTTATTTTCTTGCTTTGATTTTTATTTTGTTTTCTTTCTTTCTTACTAGTGTTCACTAGAGCAAACACTCACACAAACAGCAAGAACAACAACTCAAGTAACAAGAAGCAATTAACATACAATAAACAACAAAAGTTTTTGTTGGCTCTCATTTTTGGAATAATATTGATAATATTTTTGGGATGTTACAATCCTTCCCCCCTTAAAATAAATCTCGTCCCGAGATTTGCTAGGCTTGGGTATAAGGAGGTCTGGGAATTCGCTTCTAAGATAATCTTCGCGTTCCCAAGTTGCTTCTTCTTCAGAGTGGTTAGTCCACTGGACTTTGTAAAACTTGATCGCACGTCTTCGGGTAACACGAACATCTTCTTCGAGAATTTGAGGGTCTCTCACGATAAGTCAGGTCTTGGTTCAGGTCGATGGAGAGGTGGTCGATGTTTTTGAAAACATCAGGCTGGTCAGGAACTTCAAGACACTTCCGGAGCAAGGAAATGTGGAAGACATCATGATAATCTCCTAACTCCTGGGGTAACTCCAGCTGATAGGATACTTCTCCTCGACGAGCAATGACCTTGAAGGGTCCAATATACCTTGGCGCTAATTTTCCTTTGACATGGAAACGCTGCATTCCTTGAGGGGTGTCACTCGGAGATAAACATAATCTCCGACGTTGAAGGTGAGGTCACGGCGCTTGGTGTCAGCGTAACTCTTCTGACGGGATTGGGCAGTTTTGAGGCGTTCACGAATAAGCTGAACTTGCTCTTCAGCTTCACGGAGGGTATCTGGTCCGAACAATTTGCTTCTCCGGTATCGGACCAATTCAGGGGTGTACGACACTTCTTGCCGTAAAGGGCTTCAAAAGGGGCCATTTGCAGACTAGACTGATAACTGTTGTTGTACGAGAACTCTGCAAACGGAAGACAATCTTCCCACTTGGAACCATAGGATAGAACACATGCGCGAAGCATGTCCTCCAATATCTGGTTCACTCGCTCAGTTTGGCCATCGGTCTGGGGATGATAAGCTGTGCTAAATGCTAACTTGGTTCCGAGGGCTTCATGAAGGGATTTCCAGAATCTTGAGGTGAATTGCGTGCCTCTATCAGATACAATCTTCTTAGGCACACCATGCAGGCTCACTATTCTGGAAATATACAGGTCTGCTAACTGAGTCCCGATAGTGGTCTTGACAGGAAAATGGGCAACCTTGGTCAGTCGATCAACGATGACCCAGATTGAATCATGGCCTCGGTTGGATCTTGGAAGTCCGGTAATAAAATCCATTCCAATCTCATCCCACTTCCACTCGGGAATTTTCAAAGGTTGAAGCAATCCAGCGGGTCGCTGATGTTCAGCCTTAACTCGCTGCAGATGTCACACTTGGCTACGAATGAACCAATCTCTCGCTTCATTCCATGCCACCAAAATCTTTCTCGAAGGTCTTGGTACATTTTGGTTCCGCCGGGGTGGATTGAATAAGGGGTCTCATGGGCCTCCTTCAGGATTAACTCCTTAAGTTCCGTGACATTGGGCACACAGATACGGTCATTGAATTTCAGCACTCCTTCAGCATCTTCGGTAAAACCGGGTGCTTTGCCGAGGGAAATTTCTTCCTAATTCCCTCTATGCTTTCATGACCTTTCTGGGCTTCTTTGATTTGATCCATCAGGGTTGGGGTTAACTCTAATTGGCGAGATAACCATGGCTAACAAGCTCTAGTCCAAAATCTTGGAACTCTTTGAACAAGGCTGGCTGTTCGGCTTGGATCAGGGCATTCAGGGTGCAAGGTTTGCGACTAAGGGCATCGGCAACTACATTAGCCTTTCCAGGGTGATAATGGATTCCAATATCATAATCCTTGATTAATTCCATCCATCTCCTCTGTCGCAGGTTCAGATCTTTCTGGGTGAAAATATACTTCAAGCTTTTGTGATCTGTATAGACCTCGCAGCGATGTCCCGCAAGATAGGGACGCCACTTTTGAGCAAGAACAACAGCAGCTAACTCCAAGTCATGGGTTGGGTAATTCTCTTCATGCGGTCGCAACTGCCGGGACAGGTACGACACAACTTTGCCTTCTTGCATCAGAACGCAACCAAGTCCGAGGCGTGATGCATCGCAATACACGTCGAAACTCTGGGTGACGTCTGGCATGATCAGGATTGGGGCTGAGGTTAGTCTCTTCTTCAGTTCTTGGAAACTATCCTCACACTTCTGAGTCCATTCAAATTTCTTGTCCTTCTTCAACAGTTGGGTCAGGGTTTGGCTATACTGGAAAATCCTTCAACGAACTTGCGGTAATAACCGGCAAGTCCGAGAAAGCTTCGGATTTCAAAAACATTGGTTGGGGATAACCAGTCGAATGGCTTGATCTTCTCTGGGTCAACAGAAATTCCTCCGGCAGACACAACATGTCCGAGAAATGCCACTTCACTGAGCCAAAACTCACACTTGCTAAGCTTGGCATACAGCTGGTGCTCTCGGAGTCTCCAAAACTAGACGCAGGTGTTCAGCATGCTCTTCTTCGGTCTTGGAATAAATAAGGATGTCATCAAGGAAAACTACCACGAACTTGTCGAGGTACTCCATGAAAATCTTGTTCATGAGATTCATGAAATAGGCTGGGGCATTGGTCAGACCAAAAGACATCACGGTGTATTCAAACAACCGTAACGAGTGGTGAAGGCGGTCTTGGGAATGTCTGTCTCTCGGATCTTCAACTGATGGTATCCTGTCCGAAGATCGATCTTGAAAAGACTCGGGCTCCGTTCATTTGATCGAACAGATCCTCGATCTTGGGAAGAGGTACTTATTTTTAATGGTCACGTCATTCAGCTTGCGATAATCCACACACAGGCGTGTGGTACCGTCTCTCTTGTCCACAAATATAATGGGTGATCCCCAGGTGAAGCGCTTGGGCGAACAAGTCCTTTGCTGAGCATATCAGCCAATTGCTTCTTCAACTCAACCAGCTCTTCCGGATTCATCCGATAAGGTCTTTGGGATATAGGGGGGTTCCTGGGATAAGCTCAATTATGAACTCAATTCCCGGTCTGGCGGCATACCAGGCAATTCTTCTGGGAAAACATCCTTGAACAGGTGAACAACACGGATCTCATCTAGGGCAGGTCGAGCTATGCTCTCATGGCAGCCTGGGTGAGATTGACTAGTTTCAGACACATACTCCACTTCTACTTCTTTGTCGGTGGTGATGGATACAGCTCTTCTAGCACAGTCAATTCGACCATGGTACTTGGCTAACCAATTCATACCGAGTATAACATCGATGCCTTGGGTTCCCAGAACAATTAAGTTAACTGGAAACTTTTCTCCTTTGATCTCAAGGGGTACATCGGAGCAAAACATCTTGGTCTCTACGGTGGATTCTGGGATTTGGATGACCATGGGTTTGGGTAAGAGGCTCTCAACTAAACCTCCCTTAGCAACAAATTCTTGGGTAACAAATGAATGGGTAGCACCAGAATCAAACAGAACAGTTGCAGGTACTGAGTTGACAAGGAACGTACCCAGCACAACATCCGGAGCATCCTGAGCTTCTTCAGCATTGATGTGGTGCAGACGACCCTTGGCAACAGCAGCATTTCCGCGGGTGCGGCATTCTTGCCATTTCCATTTCCATTGCGGCCTTGACCATTGTTCTGTGCCGGCGCATTGGGGCGCTGGACATTCCTCTTGGGATTGGGACATTCTTTGGAGTAGTGACCCTTGTTGCCGCATTCAAAGCAGATCACATTGGGATTGGGGTGAAGTTGTTGAAGTTTCCTCCGGGACGGTTATTGTCATTGGGGCGGTTGAAGTTGTTTGGGCGGTTAGGGTAATTGGGGCGTGGAGCTTGGGGTGGACGATAGGCAGGCCTGGGTTCTGCTGAAAGATACGAGGTTTCTGGCTGCTCGAACCTTCCTGAGCATTCATCCTCCTCTTGCGACCTTCATACATAGACTTGCGCTTGGTCTCCAGCTGGATGGCTTTGTCCACAAGTGACTCCAGATCACGGAAGTCATGGATAACCAAGCACACTGAAGTTCATCATGAGTCCACTCATGAAACGCTCCATCTTCTTCTCTTCTTGTCGGTGTCATCAGGAGCATACCGAGATAAGTCGGTAAACTCCAGATAACCGACCACATCTCTACTTCCCTGCCTCAGTTTGCGGAACTCATCCTTCTTCCTCTCAATAAGTCCGTAAGGAATATGCTTCTTGCGGAACTTCTCCTGGAACTCAGCCCAGTTGATGACATGACCAGCTGGCTGGAGAGTCTTGGTAGTTTCCCACCAAGCTCTTGCAGGTCCAGCGAGATAGTGGGTTGCATACAACACTTTCTCATTTTCTCCCACAGCAGCAACTTCAAGATTATTGTCGATGGTGCGAAGCCAATCATCGGCTTCTAGTGGGTGAAGTCCCTTGGAGTAGGTGGGTGGGTTGGTCTTCTGAAAATCGCCTAAGGTAGATCGCTGGTTCTCATTGCCATTGCCGTTACCACCATTGTTGTTGTTGTTGTTATTGTTGTTGTTGTTGTAAGCGGCTGCGAGTTGTTGCAGGCAGCGAGATGAGCTTGGCGCTCTTGCCGGGCATTTTCACGTTCCTCCATGATAAGTGCGAGAAGTTGGGGGGGGTTGGGTCCGGTGGTGGTGGTGCTGATCCTGATCCTCCCATTGTCCGACGGGGCGGCATCCTGAAGCACACCGGGTATAAGAGCAAGGCAAGAAAAGTTCGACTAAGGGAAAAGACGATCTCTCAAGTGGTTGATTAATTTAAGATTTATATGAAAATATTTCACACAGATTTAAACAAGACAAACATACTTATATTTCACAAACATACATCAAGGAGTTCACAACATCAAGCTTACAACATCAAGCTTACAACACATCTGGTTTCCAAAAGAACCACTACTACGACTCGACTAGCTATAGGGGTCAACCTAATCCTGCGGTAGTGATCAAGTCACTCGCCTACTGAGGTGGAACCTCCAGCTCTAACACGTCAGCATCTGACTGGTAGGCTGGCTCCTCGGGATCCTCCTCCTCGTCCTCGAGAACTGCTCGAGTGGCTCCTCCTCCTCGTCAACTAACTCCTCCTCATCATCCTCCTCCTCACAGTCCATCTCCTCCACGAAGTCATCATCGTCACTGAGGAAAGCGTCGTTCTCCTTGCGGAGATCCTCGCCCTCCTCCTCCATCTCGTCAGTATGGTGCTCTAGATCCTCAATCAGTCCGTCCTGCTCTGCCACCTTCGTGCGGAGCTTCACGATAGTCTTCCTCAGCTGGGCCCTCTTCCTGAGAAGAGCAACCTTCTCCACCATCAGCTTCATCTCGTTCTCGCGAAGCTCAACGAGCGACTCGCGGTCGAAGTGGAGCTGAATCCTAGTGCGCAACAGATCATCCTGAGTGCACTGAAGTAAGATCTCCATGTCCATGATGTAGCTCCCAAACATCGGGTGGTAAGGTGAAGGAGTAGGGTGTCCATCGCAGTTGCGCCTCCCGTAGAACCGGAAACGGGAGTCTACTAACTCCGCCTTGTGCTCCTCACAAAGTCGGGCTAGCATCCTCTGTGTAGCAGTACAGAGACCGTCAACCCAGGTGGCCTCCTTGGTGGTGAAGATGAGCGTCCTGGAATTGGGAGACTTGATGTTCCTGCGAACTGACGACTGATGAGCCAGCTCAGCCTTCCAACACCGTGAACATCAATCTGAGCTCCCTCAAACTCTGGAGCGGGGCGACCTAACAGCTTGGTCAACTCGAACAAGTCCCTCTCAAACGTCAGCTTGCTGTCCTTCTCCAGCTGAACGAACTCGGTCCAATGGAGTGCCATCTACAGTTTTTAAGCAAAATTTTAAGTTAGTTAGTGACAAGTATATCAAAATTTTAATATAGTAGGGCAACAAGTGAGTCAAATTTTAAGCTTAATGAGAGGTGTGCAAAATTTTAGGGATACAAGGAAAATGTAATATTTAATGAGAGTAAAATTTTGCATAAGTAAGAGGATTGGAGATAAGCAATTTTCGAAAATACTTCATTCCTTTCTTTTTAGAAACTCATCTTTAGTAACATTTGACAAATGACTGGGCGGCCTTCTGCGGCTCGGACACCACAGCGACCGAGCTCTCTGTGGTGGAGAGCGTCTTCGGGCTGAGGGACGGCCGGCCAGGGGCGGTGGGCGCCGATGTCAGGAAATCCTTGGTTGAGAGCTGCTTTTTGTAGGGTTCATGCTTGAGTTTTGCCTTGTGGGATGGTGTATCTGTGTTTCTTTCCATTAACGAATCCTGTCATGAAGATGCGTACTAAGATCCTGTATTCGGAAATCTAGAAATGCTTTTCCAATCTCAAGCTATAGCATTACGCTAAGAACAGTACTTGTTTTAACTAGCAAAGGTTACCTCGCATAATTTATTTCTACACGGAGTTCTAGACGTGCACACAAGAATTGAGTAGGCGCAAATTGCTACTCCTGTGTTACAGAGTAGTGGTTTTTTGTTCAATCCATTGTTGCAAAGGGAGGTGGCAGAATTCTATTTATGCATCCACCGTTAGAGCATCAGTACATCCAATGAACCAAGGCCATCTTCAAACATTACTACTACTACTACTAGGTAAGAGAAAGACATAATTTAAGGAGCAACAGAAATAAGATTCTAGGGCAGCAGCTTCAATATCTATTCCAGGCAGGAAGTTCAGTAATGCACGAGAATCCAAATGCAAAAAACAAACACTAGTAGTTCGTTACAAGACCAAGACCATTATTATCTCATCATATACTTTAGTAGAAAACCCATAAGTGGCAATTGCATGGCGACTATCTCCATCCCAGATCCTAGTCGAGCATGTCAGATAGTGTCGTCTTCTTGTTGAACGGGTCGGTAGCAGCAAGTAAAGTTGCGATGACACTGTTGGGGAAAATGTTATCAGCCTTCATCCTCTCTCTAAATCCATAAGCAGGGGTCTTTGCATGCGAATATGCATTAAGCAGCAACTGGTACTGTCTAATCCTCCCACTATAACCTGTCTGCCGCAACTTGTTGAACACCTTCTCCGAACTGTGGATGTCTCCTTTATTCGAATAACTCTCAAGCAACATCAGGTATGAGCTGTACTGAGGCTTCAGCTTGTTTTTCTGAGACAGCTTGTACAGTATAGATTCAGCTTTATCCACCTCTCCAGCGTGCACATAGAGCTTCACAAGCGAATCCAATGTCCAGGTCCCTATTCTGACACCATTCTCCTCCATCCGCTTTAATAGCTCCTTACCCTTGTCCAAACGGTTTTGATGGGCATACACCTTCATCAAAGCATTGTAGAATTTGGAAGAGAGTGTTTTCCACGCCTTCAAAATATTCTCAAAGACTTCCTCAGCCTTTTCAACATCTCCAAGCCTACCAAAAGCCTCTATAGCAGACAAGCACTCATCTACACGAGGATTAGCCTCACACACCTGCCAAATCCTCTCAACATCGTCTTTTTTTCCAATAAAAGCATACAAAGGTAATAAAACCTTGCAAGCCTCACGGTTTCCCTTGATATCATCACCCTCCATTGACTCCAAAATTGGTTCAGCTTTCTCACGGTGACCACCAAATATGTAGTGTCTTGCAATTGTGGCTTGAAGCAGAATATCAGGCTCAACACCATCTGCTTGCATTGACTGAACAACTTTTTCCATGCCTTCAAAATCTCTTGTAGCACCTTTAGTGTCTACGAGGAGCTTATAAGTAAAGAGGGATGGTTTCACATTCTCCTTTTCCATCATTGCGAGAACATCAGATATCTTCTTCTTGTCCACCCTTTTGTACAGTAACAGAAGCTGATTGATAGCAAATACTGTAACTGGGAATCCCAGATCCTTCATCTTATTGAAGACCTGTTCTGCCTTTTTTACATTCACTTCAGCCACACAATTAGCTAAGAGAGTTCTGTATAGAATCTCACCCCTATGAGATGCAGGAACATCATCAATATACTTTTCAGCTCTGTAAACACCCTGGACTTTAGCCAGCAAATCAAGGCGTGAAGCGTAATCACGTTCTACAAGATCAATTAGTTTGGATTCTTCAAGCCATTCGAGGAGCTGCGTAAAAGTAAAGAAAAATTATCCTCCAAGTTAAGACAACAAACATGCTGAGATAAGCCAGAACAATGAAAGGACAGTCATATATTCTCATGACAATATACAACAATAGTTAATCATATAAATAGGTGGTAATTCGCACAGGAAAAGGTTATGCACTACAAGTTATTGTTCAACGAAGAGTAATTCTAGCGTACAGCTATGAATAATCAGTAATAGGCATCCTATAAACACACTGAAGAAAAAAAATACATTGTCAGCACAAACACGATTAGTATAAGGCAGAGGATGGTGAGCACGTATCCATAATATCACCAAAATGTATTTTTTTTTTAAGAATTTGCAATAATGGAAAATTAGAGAAAACAAGTAGTGCAGGGTAAGTACCTGCAATGCTTTGGCGTAGAACCTCCGCTTCCTAAGGTTCATAATGACAAAAAAGACATCACTTCTATCAAAAGTATTGCCATCATCAGCCCATTTCTTCAGTGTTGCAGGGACACCATTCCTTGGAGCTTCCAACATAACTTTGAGAAGGGTACACTCGGACTTCTTCATCGTCTCCTTCTTGGGTTTTGCATCAGCGTCAACTTCCAACGAGTCGAGTTCATCAACAGCATCCTCATCAGAACTCTCCCCCGATGTTAACTCCACTTCCTTTTTATCAGCTTCCGGCGGGACCTCCAAATCAGAAAACCCGTCCTCCAAATCATCATCTTTGTCACCAGAATTTGCCCCAGCCTCAGAAGAGAAACTCCTACCCCACACGGACCAGCCAGACGAGAACGATGAGCGGCAGGCTTGTGGCTTTGGCTGACGGCAGCAACACGATTTCTGGCAACCCTGCTCACAGTGTTCTTCTGGAGCCTTCACGTCAGCACTTGACAGTACCTCAAGACTCGAGTAACCACGGACACTTGCAACTTGGCGGGCACTGACCCTGAATCAGAAGCAAACAGTCAGTCACGCCAATTATCAGAATTAAACCGTCTATTGCAACACAAAACACACGATGTACAGTCCTGAGCAAGCATTCACAGACAAACATATAACGTGCATATCATGTTCATTTCTTGAAACGTGAGCGCAAAATCAGACATCAGGTAGAATAAACAAGTTGAACAGTTCGTCGTTCAAACGCATCTACACAAAAAGGAAATAGGGAAATCCTAAGGCGTCAGGTATCCAACAAAATCGCACCGAAGCAGGGTCTCAGGGTGAGACCTGCAATTTCCTACTTACAAAAAATAACAATGGAATAACCAATCCAATAAAGGTGCGACCTTTCCCCCGGCGATGCTCGCTTTCACGGACTAGTAAATAGGGATCGCACTATTTCGGCACGAGAACCCAAATCGGAACAACTAAACAAGAACGGATTTGCGGGGCGACGCCGCTACAGGATAATACACTGATATTGGAACGGATCACGGACCAGAATCGCCGTAAAGCTACCGAATCATCAACCAGACAGCAGGCTCTGAAACCTAATCGGAGACCCGTGGGCGGGGAAAGGGGTACCTGAGGGGGTTGCCGGCTCTGCGGAGCGCCCACATGGCGGCGGCGCGGCGATTCCTACGCGGCGGCGGCGGTGGCGGAGCGGAAGTATGAGGCGGCGGTGCGGGGAAAGAAGCAAAGAAGACGGCGGCTAAACCCTAGCGGAAGAGGCTTTTGGGAGGGGGGAGAGGGAACCTAAAAGACTAAGGGCCTGTTTGGATGGCGCCCAGACCAGCCCTGCCAAAATGGGGCGCGCCAAATTATTGGCGCAGGATTCTGCCGCCGCTGGTTTGCCAAAGCAGAGGCGGGAAAACTGAACTGGGTGACCAAAATTTTGGCATCGGCTGGAAAGTTTGGCAGCAAACCAAACGCACGCCCAAGCTGGTAGTCAACGCCAAAAATTAGGTAGGGCAGCTCCCGGCTGCCATCCAAACAGGCCCTAAAACCCTAGCGCGATGAGGGGAATGGAGGAAGCGGCTCCGCGAGTTTTCTACACGACACGGGATTGGGAACGAACCATCGGCGCCGATTGCATTGCTAGCGTGGCTAAAGCCGTGACAACGGACCGGATTTGTTTCGATAACCGGCGTGTACAAATACGTGTGGTTTTTTGCGATAAAACCTCATTCAATAGATAAAGTTTCGGGATAACCCATACAGAGATTAAACCAAAGACCACACAAAGAGAGATAAATTACAATCTGGAGTAGTCTTCAATCTCCTCACGCCACACGAGCGCTCCTCGATCTCGCAACATTGGCTGCCACATAGGATCCGGGCAACCAATCGGACCGTAGAGCGGGGCAAGGGCGCCAGCGTCGGCTCCGGTGAAGCTGCACAGAGCGTAATAACACCTTCCCATGACGGGCCAGCGTCGGCTCCGGTGAAGCTGCACAGAGCGTAATAACACCTTCCCATGACGGGCCATCGTCGGCGCTGGAGATCCTGCAAAAAACGTCGCGAGAGAGAGAGCGCACGCGCAAGCAATCAGTTATAACTCTTTACATATATATTTGTTGGCTGAACTTGTCATGCAAGACATGGATTACACGATTACACGTTCCACACATTTACCAACTCCAATTATGAACTAGGCAGGCTCGTGACCCTCGTATTAGAACACACTCCATTAAATCACCCTATTTAAGTAGCTCAATCTCCGTGTCCGGGTCAAACTCGTCTGGTTTTGGCGTCATTGTAAAAATCTCATGGTCTTCGTGTCATAGTCAAATCCGCTTGGTGTCCCGGAAGGGGCTGGCTCCTTCCATCTTTGGTCTTGTTTTATATCCTTTTTGGCATTGCTCCGCTCACATCCGAGTGCTTCCCAGTTCTTCTTGGTCATGGAGTGATCTTGTTTCCTAGTGGTTCATGAACGCGTTCGCCCCAATTGTCCACGGGAACAATGATATTGCTCTTGATAGGCGGTCAGAAAAAATAATTGCCAACACATTTTTTTGCAGAGTTTGCATGTCAGAAAATACTTTGCATGGAGTCTTGGTTAAGGGTGTTGTCAATTTCATTGGCCTATATCGGTCATATAGGTCATATGTGTGTGTCGTGTCTCGGATCACGGACACCGGGAGTAAAGGATACCCCCTTTTTAGGTTTGGCACGGGGCGCGAAGGAGGCTGGAAGATGCCTTACCCGGGAGTAAGATCGCCGAGTTCTTCGTCGGGGCAAGCAAGCAACACAGAGAGACACACGGAGTTTACCCAGGTTCAGGCCGCCCGGAGGCTAAAAGCCCTACTCATGCATGTCTGGATTGAAGTGTTCATCATGATGTGGTTTACAAGGGTGTTCTGGATGAACCCGGCAGTGTTCCGGCCGGAGGTAGACGGAGAGCAGATCCTGCCCTGGGGAGATCACCTCTCTCTCTACCCTCTGAACCCTAGTCTAGTCTTGCTTGAGCTCTATCCTGACTTGTTCTTCCCTCGGTGTCATGGTCCTCCTTTTATAGGCTAAGGGGATCCGACATGGGCACGCGAGGGGTGTGAGGGTTTTCGGCGGGAAAACCCTCGGTGGTCTTTGGAGTAGACGTGGCCTCTTCTCCTCCAAGTATCTTCTAGGGGTGGCGCGGTCGTCCGCCCTTTGGGAAAGGTGGGACGGACAAAGCCTGTCCGCCCCACCAACCACGCTCGTGGCGACTGATATGCATCATATTTATACCATTTTTATCTGCCATTTTCAGAAGTTCCGATATTTTTTCATTGGTCAAATGGACTACAAATCGTTGTTAGATAGAAGAATAATGCCTAAATGAACATATTTACATTCTTGCTTCCATTCCTTGCAGATTAGTGCGACAAGGCACAAATTCTTCTAATCTGGATTATTTGGACAAGCTGCTGCATATCAACTTAATCAGAGGGGCCTGAGTGCAAAGAAGACTAAATATCCAAGGGGCAGGCTGAAGAATGGAGGATGATCTTGTGAAGAAAGAAGAGAAATGGGGGGACACATATGCAAAATGACCAGATCAGATCGTGTGAAAGGAGGCTGCTGCCTCCATTGGAAGACAGGCTTGGCTTCTCTCCCCATCCCCTCGAGCTCCTTCTCCACTGTCGGCTGCCGCCGTGGCCAAGCAGGCATGGCGGCGCGCCACCACTACTCCAGCACCACCACGAGCTGTTTCACCACCACCATGAGCCATCTGCCCTGCGACTTGCTGCTCGACACCAACTTCAGCAGAGGACGACGACCTGATGCTCTTCCCCAAGCGCTAGCTGCTCTTCCCCAAGACCACGTGCTGCTGCTGCTCACCGCCTCCAGCTGCTCCTCTCTTCAATGCCCCCAGCTGCTGCTCCTCTACGATTCCTCCTGCTGCTCTTTTCTTCACCAACCTGATGCTCAACTCCAATCGATCCCTCTAGACCTCTCTCTCTCTCTCTCTCTTTAATTTCTGCAGTTTTCTTGTGAACTAGTGTAACGTCCCGGGATTTTTTTCCCCAATTAGTTTTGTCTGTTTTTCTTTTCGCATGAGCATAGCATCATGCATCATGAGCATTGCACTAATTTGACAATAAAGTTATTTTGCTAAACTCTATTTTTATTATTCAAATGATCCCCTCCTTTCTTTTTGTTCGTCTCCGTCTCGAAATTTATTTGTCAAAGGTTTTGCAAAAATAAAAATGTTTTGAGGAAGAGAGAGAGCAGCCCATCCGGGCCACTTTTGGCCAAAGCCCACCTAAGCCAAACCCTAGGGTTTCCCCTGGAAACTTCCTCTTCCACCCCCTGGCATCTTGCAGCCACCCTCCTCTTCTTTTCTGTTTTTGCTATCAGGTCCTCCCACCCTTATCCTCTTCTTTTTCTTTTACCTTCGTGTCCCTGGCCCTTATCTTCTTCCTTCTTCCTCTTATCCCTTCTCCTCCCGCACGCACACCACACAAGCACCTAGCCCAAGCTCGACCTGCGCCCCTCTTCCTTGGCTTCGGTGGGCCGCCGGCCGTCGCCGACGTCGCGCCTCCCTCCAGCTCCTCTCCTTCTCCTCGCCCTGCGCCTCCTCGCACCCGTCCGCCGCCTTTTCCATCCCGTGGCCGCGCCGGCACCGTCTCGCCTCGACCGGCGCCGCTCCTCTCCTTCCGCTCCGCGCCCGAGCTCCGCGCCTCTCTCCTCTCCTGCGCCTGGCCGTGACCCCGCAGCGCCCCGTCTCCTCGACCGACGACGCTCCTCTTCTGCCTCCACCTCGGCCCGCGCCGCGCGCCGCCCTGGCCGGCCAGCGCGTCCTTGCGGTCGCCGCTGCGCTCGACCGCCTTCTTCCCTCGCTCTGCTTCGGCTTCCTCTGCTGGCCGCCGCTGTCTCCTCATGCCGCCAGCTCCTCTGCTCCGGCCTCGACGCGTACCAGCCGCCGGTTGATTGCGTGGATCACACGTTCGCTGGGAGACCCCAAGAGGAAGGTATGAAGTAGTGTAGCAGCAGTTTCCTTCAGTATGAAACCAAGATTTAATCGACCAGTAGGAGCAAGAAATCACTTCTGAAGGTTGTTGGTGGCGCCGTTACTCGATCACCAACGTGGAATCTGCACACAACACAATCAAACTAATTTGCCCCAACGAAACAGTGAGGTTGTCAATCTCACCGGCTTGCTGAAAACAAAGGATTAAACGTATGGTGTGGAAAACAGTAGTAAATTGCAGAGAATAAAAAGGAACAGTGTTTGCAGTTGGTTGTATTATTAGTATAAAAGAATGGACCGGGGTCCACAGTTCACTAGTGGTGTCTCTCCATAAAACATAACTAACATGCTGGGTGAACAAATTACAGCTGGGCAATTGACAAAATATTGAGCGCATGACAATGCATATATATGACATGATGATTACTATGATATTCATGTGGGCATTACGACAAAATACATAGACCGTTATCCAACAGCGTCTATGACTAATAATCCACCGCCAGGTTGTCATACCGAGTTCCCCGTTGGTATTAAGTTGCAAGCAACGGATAATTGCATTAAGTAATGTGCGTAATGTAAACAAATGCATTAGACCTAACGGCGTACCCTTAAGCTAAGCATCGGTTATTTTATCCCTAGTGGCAACAGCACATCCACAATCTTAGAAGTTATTGTCACTCTCCCAGATTACCGGAGGCATGAACCCACTACCTAGCATAAATACTCACTCTTGGAGTTACAAGCATCTACTAGTAACGGAAAGCATGCAATATCATAAATAACATATAAGATAGATTGATAATCAACTTGACATAGTATTCAATATTCATCGGATCCCAGCAAACACAACATGTAGCATTACAATAAGATGATCTTGATCATGATAGGCAGCTCACAAGATCTAAACATGATAGCATAAAGTGGAGAGACAACCATCTAGCTACTGCCATGGACCCGTAGTCCAAGGATGAACTACTCACGCATCACTCCGGAGGCAGGCATGGTGATGTAGAGCCCTCCGGTGATGATTCTCCTCTCCGGCAGGGTGCTGGGAAGAGCTTCTGAACCCTCCCGAGGTAGGATTGACGGCGGCGGCGTCTTTGGAACTTTTCGTGGATAATGGCTCGGGTCTTTAGGGTTTTCGCGTCGGGAAGAATAAATAGGCGAAAGGGCGGCGGCTGCGGAGCCACGAGGGCCCCACACCACCCCATGGCGTGGCAGGGGGGCCGCGCGGCCCCATGGTGTGGGTGCCACGTGGCCCTCCTCCGTCTCTCCTCTGGACTCCGTCTTCGTGTTGGAAAAATAGGAGGTTTTGTCCAAGTTTCGTCCAATTCCGAGAATATTTCCAGACTAGCTTTTCTGGAATACAAAAACAGCAGAAAACAGGAACTGGCACTGTGGCATCTTGTTAATAGGTTAGTCCCAGAAAATGCATAAAAATGCTATGAAGTGTATATAAAACATGTAACAATGTATAATATCAACATGGAACATCAGAAATTATAGATACGTTTGAGACGTATCACCGGTGCCCGCACTTCCTTCCTCATGTGCCACCGTCCCCTGCCCCGACGCCGTGACCGCCTCCTGCTCTGACCCGATGCCCTCCTCAGCTCCTTGATACGTCCAAAACGTATCTACTTTCCCGAACACTTTTGCTGTTGTTTTACCTCTAATTTGTGTGATTTGAATACAACTAACGCGGACTAACGCTGTTTTCAGCAGAATTGTCCTGGTGTCTTGTTTTTGTGCAGAAAGTCAACTTTTAGGAAAATCCGTGGAAATTATCGCGAAGCCCCTATTTCACCAAAAGACCCACGGAGCCAGAAGACGAGACGGAGGGGGGCAGCGAGCCGCCCTCACCACGTGGCGGCGCGGTGGGCCCTGGGCCGCGCCACCACCTGGTGAGGCCGACTCGGCCACGCCCTCAGCTCCCCCTCTGGACTACATAATCCCTTGACCTAAAAACACGAGGAGGATCGACCATATTTCCAGAAACACTCCAGAGCTCCGCCGCCATCGAAAACCCTATTTCGGGGACCAGAAACTCCGTTCTGGCACTCCGCCGGGACGGGGAATTGGAGGAGATCATCGCCATCATCATCACCGACGCCTCTCCATCAACCATCCATGACTCCCCCATCCATGTGTGAGTAATTCCCGCTGTAGGCTGAAGGGGATGGAAGGGATTGGATGAGATCGTTCATGTAATAGCTATAAGATTGTTAGGGCATGGTGCCTAGTATCCGTTGTTAGTACTTTTATGTCATTGTTGCAACTTGTTATGCTTAATGCTTGTCACTTAGGCCCGAGTGCCATGATTTCAGATCTGAACATGTTATTGTATCATGAGGATAATCATTGTTTTAGATCATATCTGCAAGTTGTATACACATATTATTGTCCGGAACCCGAGCCCCAAAGTGACAGCAATTGGGACAACCGGAGGGGATGGCTGTGATGTGAGGATCACATGTGTTCACGGAGTGTTAATGCTTTGCTCCGGTACTTTATTAAAAGGAGTACCTTAATTACCAGTAGATTTCCTTGAGGCCCCGCTACAAACGGGCTGGTAGGACAGAAGATGTTGTGCAAGTTTCTCATTGCGAGCACGTACGACTATATACGGAACACATGCCTATGGTTACTTAGTACTTGGATGCTTTATTATTATTTACCTGCAAATGCCTTGTCTTGATTATTACATGAATTATCCTATCCATGCAGCGCCCGCTCATCCATCCCTATGCCTACAGTATTTTAATCCTGCTATTTACTGTAATCACTACTGCTGTCTTTATTACACTGCTGCTACTATTTCACTACTGCTACTGTTATAAAACTGTTGCTACTGATAATCTGTGTCGAGCAAGTCTATTTCCAGGTGCAGCTGAACTGACAATTCATCTGTTAAGGCTATAAATATTCTTTGGCTCCCCTTGTGTCGAATCAATAAATTTGGGTTTTACTTCACTCGAAGACTGTTGCGATCCCCTATACTTGTGGGTCATCAAGACTATTTTCTGGCGCCGTTGCCAGGGAGCATAGCTTTATTTATAAGCTCACCTGAAAGTGATATTGTTCGCTGCAATTTATTCATCATGGGTAAGCTCGTGATGAGAAGGTCTGTATATTGCCTTCCACTACAAGAAAGGTACGACTCTGAGTACCTCTGCTGCTCTTGACTCACCTACTGTTATGAGTCAACTTATTACACCACCACAAGCTTCACGTGTTGGTACTTCTGCTGAATCTGAAAATACTTCTGATAATTTTGATGATGCTTATACTGTGCTTGATGAGAGTGTTCAATTAGGTCCTCTTTTAGATGCTGCTATTGCTAAGTCTAAACAAATTGAAAATGCTGAAACACAAATTGAAAATCCTTTTACAACTGTTGGTTCACCTGAGTCTATAGAGCATTCTAGTGATGATCTTGATGAAACTTATGTGGAACTTGATGATGATTTTATTGATGCATGTCATGCTACTACTGGTGCAAGTGGCATTAAAAGTCTTCTTGCAAAACATGCTGTTAGATATAAACTGTCTCTTGATCCTAAGTTTGCCACATCTCCTATAAACATTAAAGATAAGGATTATGATTTCTCTCTTGATTTATCACATATATCCATTGTTGAGAAAGAACCTTTTCGTGGTACTGAAAATGAAAGTGCTGTAGAACACATGAATGAGATCTCTACTTTGAGTAGTTTGTTTTCTGATGATATCAAGAAACGTGGCTACTTTGTTGCTAAATTTTTTCCTTTCTCATTAAAGGATGAAGCTAAAACTTGGTATAATAATCTGCCTCCTGGTTCTATGATAGTCCTACTGGTTTGCTTAATGTCTTCTTTCAGAAATATTTCCCTGCTAGTGCTCAACATGCTGCTTTACTTAGAATATATAACTTTGATCAAGATGAGGGAGAGAAACTGCCTGAAGCCTGGGCAAGGTTTTGTTCTTTAATTAGGGCTCGGCCTGGGCATGAATTGGAAAAAAATGAACTTCGTGATATATTTTATAGTGGACTAACCCCTGAATCTAGGAAATATTTGGATAGTTGTGCTGGTTGTGTTTTCAGGAAAAGAACCCCAGATGAAGCTGAGGAATTAATGGCTAAAATAAGCCAAAATCATGATGATTGGACTACACCTGAGCCGACCCCAACACCAATATCAAAGAAGAGGGGTATGATGAATTGAATGATGAAACAATGAGGGAAGCCAAGAAATCTCTTATAGTGAAGGGTATTAAATCTGAAGATGTGAAGAATCTACCACCCATAGAAGAACTATGTAAGCCAATTCCCCATTCTTCTACAATTGAGGTACACTCTCTCCAACGCTTTAATGAAGGAGATATTCCCTATTCTAAACCTCCTGATCAATGCTTAGATGAGTTTGATAATTATATTGAAAAGCAAAGTAACTTTAATATGAGAATGGAGAATCATCTAATGGAGAATTCTCGTGCTATTGATAGTTTGCATGATAGTTGAAAGAACTTCTAATGATGTTAAAATGCTTATTAAACATTTTCATATGGTTCAAACTCAAATTGATCAACTCACTAAAGTGCAAAAAGACATGCTAATTAACTCTTCTAAAGAAAAAGAGAAGCATGCTTATGAAGTGACAACTAGAGGTGGTGTTTCCACTCAGGATCCTTTATATCCTGAGGGGCATCCCAAAAGAGTTGAACAAGATACTCAACGAATTAAAGAAACTAGTGCTCCTTCTAAGAAAAACAAGAAGAAACATAAAACTGTTGTAGAATCCTCTGAACCTGTTAATGATCCTAATAGTATATCAATTTCTGATGCTGAAACTGAAAGTGGTAATGAACATAACAATGATAATGATAAGAATGATGATTCTGATAAAGAAGAAATTGAAGAGGAACCTGAAAAGCATGCTAAAAATAAAAAGTACACTAAGGAAGACTTCACTACTAAGAAACATGGTAATGAAAGAGAACCTTGGGTTCAAAAGCAAATGCCTTTTCCTGTTAAGAAATTGAAATCAAAGGAAGAAGAACACTATAATAAATTTTGTAATTGGATGAAACCTTTGTTCTTGCAAATTCCTTTGACTGATACTATTAAATTTCCTCCTTATTCAAAGTATATGAAAGATATTGTTTCTAACAAAAGGAAAATTCCCAATGAGGAAATTTCTACTATGCTTGCTAATTATTCTTTCAATGGTAAGGTTCCAAAGAAGTTTGGAGATCCAGGTATACCAACAATTTCTTGTTCCATCAAAAATAATTATGTTAGAACTGCTCTATGTGATTTGGGAGCAGGAGTTAGTGTTATGCCTTTCTCTCTTTATAAGAGACTTTATTTGGATAAACTGATACCAACTGATATATCTTTACAAATGGCTGATAAATCTACTGTTGTTCCTGTTGGCATTTGTGAGGATGTCCCTGTTCAAGTGACTAATAACTGTTTAATCTTGACTGATTTTGTTGTGCTTGAGATGCCTGAAGATGATAATATGTCTATTATTCTTGGGAGACCTTTTCTTAATACTGCAGGTGCTGTTATTGATTGCAACAAAGGAAAAGTGACTTTCAATGTGAATGACAAAGAGCACATTGTTTATTTTCCCAAAAAGGTGAACAAAATATCTATTATATAATTAAAACAACAAACAATTAACGGTGAAGATTTACCGCTCTAAAGTTAATAAATCTCAATGGCTTAGATTCACCCTCATCCCACGTCACGTTATGTCTTAGATTCACCGTCATCCACCTCGCTCGCTTTAGTGTATCGGTAGCATATCGATTTCCTTTAACAGAAGCCCTACCGCCTCCATATTTCCGCCTCCGTATTTGCTGCCGCCGCCGGCTGCTGATTTCACCAAACGGCAACGGAAAGCCGGCAATCTCTAGGTGCAACACATAGTTTGTCCGATGTAACCCGCGGCATCAGCACGCATAATAAGGATTCCATCCGTCCGGCCGGCCGTCCTGGAGTTTATACAATACAAAGGTACGATCTCATCCACTAGCATGTCCAGATTTTCTGATCGTGTTCCGCTACCGCACAGGCTGAATTACGCATCGTCAAGTATTCCGTCCGTCCGGCCGGCCTTACCTAGAGTTGATACACTAGAAAGGTACGATCTCATCTACTAGCATGTGTAGATTTACTGATCGTGTTCCCTACCGTACGGGCTGAATTTTTATTTCAAAGTTCTGGCCGTGCAGCAATCCAATACGTATATTCCAATACAGATTTCGTAGCACGACTGTTGATTTCAAAGAGGATAACGTGTAGGGGCTCCCGTGAGACTGTTGTTCAGTTCCTCCGCTTGGTCGAACTTGCCACAGCCAATCATCAGGCAAGAATCTCTGTAACCCTCAAGTTCTCTCCCTAGGTATAACTTTACCTGCACTCGGTGAATCCAGAAGCTATAATGGTGCTAGACTGGTGTCATGCGTTTCACTTCCTAATTAAGATGGATCACAGATGTCAGCAAAATATTAATCATGTTATTCACTCGGTGAAAGTCTGCATAGAAGTATGTTCTGATTGCTTCAGTTTTCTCTATTGTTAGTGTATTGGGATCAACTAGCTAACACAGGTTGTATCTTACGAGGTAATATTTATTAATCCCTTGCTTATTTCTAGCGGTCTATATTAGCCTAAAGCCCATTAAATATTACTGCATTATTTATTTAATTTTTTGTAACTACAGTTTACTTATATCAAGGATTTGTTCAGTTGTGAATTTTCTGTTCGGAATGTAGATTTTTGCATGCGGGCTAAAGAATTGCCATCTCAAGCATGAGATAAAATATGGCATGTGCCTTATTTCTTGGTTAAATAGTACTTATATATCCTTTCTTCTTTCAACAACCATATGTGCTATGAATTTTTCGTATGCTGGACTATATGTGTCGAATCACTCCAGTCTCATACTTCCAGAGATCAACATTATTATTGTGACAGTTGTGTGCATGGCTTTGTGCGCATGGCTGAGAGCTTTTACCATGTGATTTACCCAAAAACGTGTCTTCAATTATATAACAACCAGTTGGTGAGAGCTGAATAAAAGGAAGGTTAAAAAATCAATATTAAAGTGCTGGATCAGAAATATTAGAGAACAAAAATTGAAGGATCAATGTAGAGCCCATGTATTATATGTCAATGAATTTCCGTTTATTTGTTGGACTAAATTGTATTAAAGGATACCCTTGAAAGTAATTTAGTGATTTTACACTCATACAGCTTTGGGGTAATCGTCCTATCAACCAAGCGCATACAGTGCATGCCCTATTGGTGCCTCCGTATTCATACTTTTAACTCCCAAAGAAAGGAGGATCATATAGCGTACCTTTTATTAGTTGTGCTCCAAGCCAGACTATTGGGTTATTTTTTGCAATAATCGGTATCTTAATTATAGTGATATGAATTCTTTGATTTACCACATGATAATGAATTAGGTTGTCACACCCGGTCAGGATGTAACTTAAACAGTTCAACTTACCTGGAAAAAATCTTAAACGCCCTGGAGATGTATACCCAAAGCTATATTTTGAATATTAGAGTATGATTGAATAATACTTAGGCAGTCACCGGTGAGTAACTTTCTCTAAAAGGTAAGCTCTGAACCATGTGATCGAGTGACTCTGATATGGCCTAAGGCACGATGATTGTTACAATCTTTTTCTTCAGGAAATTGGAGGAATAAGGTACTTTAAAGCTTTTATTTAACTTTGTAACCTGCTGCTATTCGATCGATTGTCACTATTTACACTTCTGTTCAGGTTGCCGGACTGTAAGATTTATTAAAAAATAATACGGCTATGGATGAATTTTAATGTTGGTCTATTTGATGTCTACGGCACCATCGGATAGCGATTGCCAAAAAGATGTAATTTCCAGATAAGTGTACGTTTATCATCCACCATTGTTAACTTCTGGCCTATTTTTATTGTGTGTGTTATTGGTTTGATAATTCCAATATAAAATGAGCATGCGTGTTTGGGGTCCCTTTTATTTTCTTTCATAGTGATTCTCATTTATAATCAGTAGCCATCCATATTTGCAATGAATTATGAAAAGTACCAAGATTATGGGTTGCCTTATTTTTTAAACCTATTTCAAATCAATAGATCCTACATGAGATTTTTCATGAACGATTTAGCTTGGACATCTACGATCTCACCCCACCGTAATGCGCTATAGAATCAATTGCCTACATACTAATAAATGCATCATTTATAATTTATGCCAACTTGCAAAACAATGTCAGTTTTACCAAAACATAATTATTTGAACCATTTCCAATCTGTTATTTTATTTTGTGGACAATTGATTTCCAAATTTTATTAGTCTCGACCATATGAATTTCAAAACTATCTATGTTCTTCAGATACATTGTTTTTCGAAAAGGAGGATAATCATTAGCTTCTGCAGTGAGTGATGCACACGGCCTATATTGTTTTTTATTATTCATAATCTAGCGACCAAACAAAGTTGAGCCAAAAAATAACACCAGACACCATATGCCTGTTCACCAGACAACCACTAAGTTCTCCCGAGATAAAGTTTGGCTACATTGTAGTTTGCTTTCACAATCTCTAAGAGTACGCGGACTTCTCAGAAGTACTCCCTCCGTCCCAAAATAAGTGTCATAGATTTGCCTCCCTTCTCCCTCCGTATGGATACAAAGATGGACATATTAGCACCTTAACGTATCTCACGACTATCTTGGTTCATACTACCACCTCCAATAATCCCTTTGGTTGAAGCATCGAATGGCGAACCCCGACCAAAGGGAGTGCATTCCTTTTCATTCGATTTCAAGTACATACCAAATTTGTGAAGAAGATGCTTAATTAATTACGGAGAAGAAGCCTTTTTGTCCCTAAGCCTAAAACTGGCTCAATTAATTTTAGCCATCGGATGAGGCATTTACTACACCCAAAAATATTTAGTACGATTCACACAGCCCAGAACATACAAGGAGCCATGAGTCGGGAGTCCGCGACGAATCTGCATGGCGACATTTATCCGGCGAGAAGCAACGTCGTTGAAGCCATGGACGCCCCCTGCAATACCCTAGCATAAAACCTCCATGAGTTCAAGGCAGGGACGGAAATCTCAAGACCACAAATTCGGCGACGGTGATCTCACGCCAGTAATCTTGACAAACATATAAGGAGCCGGGTCTACAACAAGTCTGTATGGGACATTGATCTGGCGAGAAGCAACGTCGTCGGAAGGCCATGGACGATTTGGAATTTTGGATCGATCTAACAAAAAAAAATGTTTGAACTGACCGCAATGCATCAGGTCGATTCAAATAGATTTCTCTTAATGCATTTGCAACCAAATGACTGGATGGTGACCGTAGGGAGTTTGTATAGGTAGATGCGGTACCGCGCGCCTTCAGTGCGTAGCCCCTGCCGGCGGCCGCTCTGCATGCTCTTCGAAGTCACCCTATGGGCTCCACGGCGACCAATTAGGTTCTTGGAAGAAGCCGCGCGGCCGGCTAGCGTGCCTGACATGATCTTGCCGACAAGCCCGCCATATGTGTTTTCTCTTAAAACCAGAGAATGAGAGCAGAGCAAATCGTTTTGGTCACATGTGTCCTCTCAGGCTCTCAGCGGCGCATGTCCGGAAGACGTGATACTGCTGTACCGCTCCCAGTGGCAGCCTTGCTAGCCTCAAGAAAGGCACGGCCGGCCGCCTTGCACTGTTGCAAACCAGCTAAAGTCTCTAGGCTTTAATCCAAGTTGCATGAGACTGTTGTGTGCATGTTGCAAAGATGGATACAGGCAAGCTGGTAATATCTCTGCATCCCTTGGCTTGACTATTCAGTTAATAGCCGCTTTGTCTTTGTAAAGAAAATTTTGTTACTCGAAGGTGTCATGGTGTCATGGCGAGTCAGGCATGAAGCTCATTAGAAGATGTGTCGAAGGGGCAAAAAATCACCATTATGTGCAATATAAGTAGGTGACATAATCTGGTAGCTGAACCTGGAGACTTACGAGATCATAAAGTGAAGCCTAGGTGAAACAAAGTGATTAATGGTCTCTGTAAGTTTCAGTTGAAATTTGTAAACAGTCATATTATGTTGACGTGTTCATCAAAAATAAATACAAATAGCTGACTTTTTTTCCGGGATGAATATGTGTCCTTATGCAACGAAATTTATAAATAGGGGGGGGGGGGGGGGGGGGGGTACTAATTACTATTTAATTCTATCGATTTTCTACATTGTTGCTTAACGAGGGTATAAAATTTCTGCCCGTGTTTAGTTACGTAAATTGCAAAGCTCCCGTGTAAATAGTGCATGTTCTTTTATGACTAATGATGACACTGATTTTTATCAATCATAATTTTTGTGTGGTATGATGCAAAGAAAAATCTCTCACCTGCAGATGGTCGAGCGGCAACTACTCCATCCGTCTCATGATGATATAAGATGCTAATATAACCAATATCTTTTTCAAAGAACTCAAAGTAGGGAAAGATATATAATTTTTTAATGGATTCTTTTATACAGGTGAATATTGGAAAAAATAATCTAGCCGCGCAAATGCGCGGGCTACCCAGCTAGTTTGGAGTTAATACTATTTCTAATTTTAGAACTATCAAAGTGGGAAGTATTGATTGTCCCATATATGAACATCAAGAAGGATATCAAAATATTATGATTGGATCCATATCAATACAATTCAAGGTAACATAATTGGTTCATGAGGTTTGATTTCTTTTATGTCATATAAAATTTATTTGGTGGCAAGACTTGATCAACCTTGTTAACAAATACATTTTAAATGCATAGAGAAACTAAACAACATTTCTTTCTTCATCCTTGTTTTACCTACTGTAGTATTGTTTAGTTTGCAAAATTTTAGTTTTGTTTAATTTTTGAAAATCATTTTTCTGTCCTGAAATCATTACTTTTAACACCCAGAAAATGTGCATTTTAAAAGTTTTCAAAAATTCATAAAAATTATACCACTGGTCCTATTTTTGAAAGAGCATTGTGGGAGTGCCTAGGGCTGACCAGGGGGCCCCACCATGCCTGCTCACCACATGGTGGCGCGGCCAGCCTTGGGGCCGCGCCATGACATGGTGAGGGCCCCACTGGCCCTCCACTCACTCAGCCACCTACCACCTCACTCACTCTCACGACAAAACACTCCACCATTGCTCAAACTCGAGTTCTTGCTGTTCTTGCTCGCGATTTTCGATCTCCTTGCTCAGCCCATCTTTGCTGCTGAGATTTGGGGCATTTGTTCTCCGGTATGTGACTCCTCCGAATATCCAAGTAGAATTTTGTTTAGTGGAGTATTTTTGAGTATTTTGCTGCTGTAGGTGACATGTTAAGTGACTTCCCATGCTTGTTCAATGCTTAGAATAATTAGTTTTGATGCATGTTTAGTCCTCTAGCAAGTTCCTATAGTAGTTCCCCTCATTTAGTTGTCTCAAAATCAATTTTTATAATGATTGTCAAAAATTTCAGAGAATGGAGGTGAATATACACCAACTCAACTAGCATGAATTGGAGGTGCATGAAGTCATGAGAGTCCACCGTGAAGAGGGTGTATTCCCCTCCATTTATCCATGCACCGAATTCATGAGAAGTGCAGGAATTCTGCAGGATTTTCAAACTTTAATCTCTAATGCAGGATTGGAAGATTTTGTTGTTGGTGAACCTTACCAATATGCAAAACTAACTATGTCAGTTTTGCAAGATTTTGAATTCGATTGGTCCTCACCTAACCCCATGGTTCGATATAAAATCTACAATAAAGCTGTCAATGTTTCCTTTGATGATTTTTGTACAGCTATTAAGGTGCCACAATGGGGATCGCGAGAGAGAGTAAAGGGGCAGCCAAAGCCACTAATGGACTTGTACAAGGAGATCTGCCAAGGGAGAAGCTTCTCAGATGAGGATGGTAAAATTTGAAGTATTCAACTCCCATCTATTCGATATTTTGCTCACTTCATCACCAAGTGCGTTCTTGCTAGGAAAGTTGCAAATAAATTATCTGTCCATGACATGGTTTTCTTAGCAGCTGCTTTGCAACAAGATAGAACTTATAATTTGGGCGCCTTGATAGCGTTCCGTCTTGCTACTAACCGCGGGAAAGGCGCAATTTGTGGGGTCTCATTGCTTCTCATTTATTAGCTATGCATGGTGTAGCACCACATCATTTGGACGTTCAGTTCCCCGTAGAGAAGCTTGATATTAATTCCATGAGTAGGCACAATTTTGTTTCTAATTGGTCTGATTTGAATAGCTTGTCTTATGAAATAACCTTTTTCAAGAAATCAGGATGGAGGTGGATTAAGTCTAATCGATTAGCCAGTTTGCCTGCGCCTCTTTTGTTTAACCTTGATGCTAGGGAAAGATTGTCACTCTCAGAGGATGAACTTGATGCATACATAGAGAGGTACAGGCATCACGGAGAGGAGGCCGATGTCCACCTCGACCAGTCCTCCGACACCGCCGGCTCCTCGCACCAGCACTCTGGGTATGATGGACCTTCTGCTTCTTCTTCGCTAGGGCCTGATTTCGATCACGCCATGTACGATCCACCGGCGTGGAACTCATACCCACGTTGGGATTGATCTCCACTTAGGCCAAAAGCCTAAGCTTGGGGGAGGTACACCGACATCACACTCATTTACATATCATATTCTGTCGGTACTTTGTATATCCATGTTTCGATTTTCTTTCTTTCTTTTTGTTGTTTCTTTCTTTTATTTGCTTTCCAAAACACAAAAAGACCAAAAATATTTCTGTTGTTTCTCTCTATTTATTTCTTTAGTTCCTATTATTAGTTTGCTTGACTTTTAATTTTGGTTTGATATTCGAAAATCCAAAAAGATTTTGCTTTGTTTGCTTGTTTCCTTATGTTCTTGTTTTAAATTCGAAAACACCAAAAATATTTGTTGTTCTTCTTCGGTTTTGTAAAGTTTGCTGCAGAGTTTAGCGGTCTTCGATGACTCCATGGAGCTTGGCTATCATTTCATATTATTCGAGCCACACAAGTGAAATGCAATTATGACGATCTACGACAATTTGAGTTGGGGTGAGAGGCTGGTATGAACTCTATTTGTTTTCATTTTTGTACATATACTCATCCATGTGAACATGCTTAGTTGGTTCATGTGAGGTATATGTCATTTAATGGATGCTTAGTAGTTTATGTTCTCTTATGATCAGTTCCAATTTATTAATAGTGGGTGGCATGTTATATAGATGTTGCTTGCATTGTTCTGTTCATAAAAGGGTATGACATTGTGGTATCCTCCTCTGAATAATTCATTTGAATTGACTTGGCACATGCTCACGCATGCATATGACTGAAAACAAAAAGTCAATAAGCCTCGATGATTTACTTTGCCTCAGAGTACTTGTATCATTTTTATGCCTCCGTTAATTTTATTTTGTCGCAAGCATGATTATGACGGTTATTGCTCTCTTGATTGTCGCTTCCCAGTCTATTGCTAGCCTCCACTTGTACTGAGCGGGAATGCTGCTCGTGCTTCCAAATCCCTGTAAACCAAGTTATTCCAAAGAGTCCACCATAAATACCTATGCATGGCATTTCAAACCATTCAAGTAAATTTTCATGTGCTACCTTTAAAACCTTCAAATTACTTCTCATTTTGTGACACTGTTTTTAGCTCATGAGGAAGTAGTAGTTGGGTTTGTTATCTTCCATACTAAATTAAGTACCCCGACTTGCATGCTTCATCTGCTTGTCACTAATTTTGCAAAGAGCTGGTTAGACCATTATAACATCAAAAAGCTAAACAAATAAAAATAGGCACTCCTCCATGGTATGTGATTGTTGGCAGGCACCCGAGGATTCGGTTAGCCATGGTTTGTGAAAAGCAAAGGTTGGGAGGAGTGTCATACTATATAAGTGCATGCTATAAATGCTTAATATCAACAATTCGGAACCGCTCTCAACTTGTTTAGTATGGAAGATAACAGAAACTCTATTGCCATTCGTTGACAGGAACAACCACCTCCCAAAACATTTTTACTTCTGTTTTAAAAATAAAAAGCTCTAGCACATGTTAATCCCTGCTTCCCTCTGCGAAGGGCCAATCTTTTACTTTTATGTTGAGTCACCATCCTTTCTATGAGCACCTTCTCGAGAGCATAATTGTCATTCTTAGTGTAATGTGCTTGTCCCAGAATGCGGTTAACTGCGGTATAACTCTGATGCTTTTATCTCTTGATAATCTTTACTTCTAGTCTTCCCTTGAACTTCAGAGGTGCCTGGGCATTTATGTTTTGCTGTACAAATACGGGCAAGCGAGATACCACCTTATCATATCTTATTATGAGCATTGCAATCCTGCTGATAGATATGTTTCATGTTGTTTATTATTAGTATGTTGGTATCTTTTCATGATTGACATAACTATTAGGTGACATTATTTGCATGTATCTTATTATGAATTGCCTATGTACTTGTCCACATAGTGAGAATATATACACCATATGAAGCAAATGTGTTCGTGAAAGTTCTTTTATCGCACTCAGTTGTTAACTGAATTGCTTGAGGACAAGCAATAAGCTAAGTTTGGGGGGAGTTGACACGTCCAAAACGTATCTACTTTCCCGAACACTTTTGCTGTTGTTTTACCTCTAATTTGTGTGATTTGAATACAACTAACGCGGACTAACGCTGTTTTCAGCAGAATTGCCCTGGTGTCTTGTTTTTGTGCAGAAAGTCAACTTTCGGGAAAATCCGTGGAAATTATCGCGAAGCCCCTATTTCACCAAAAGACCCATGGAGCCAGAAGACGAGACGGAGGGGGGCAGCGAGCCGCCCTCACCACGTGGCGGCGCGGTGGGCCCTGGGCCGCGCCACCACCGGGTGAGGCCAACTCGGCCACGCCCTCGGCTCCCCCTCTGGACTACATAATCCCCTTGACCTAAAAACGCGAGGAGGATCGACCATATTTCCAGAAACACTCCGGAGCTCCGCCGCCATCGAAAACCCTATTTCGGGGACCAGAAACTCCGTTCTGGCACTCCGCCGGGACGGGGAATTGGAGGAGATTAGCGCCATCATCATCACCGACGCCTCTCCATCAACCATCCATGACTCCCCCATCCATGTGTGAGTAATTCCCGCTGTAGGCTGAAGGGGATGGAAGGGATTGGATGAGATCGTTCATGTAATAGCTATAAGATTGTTAGGGCATGGTGCCTAGTATCCGTTGTTAGTACTTTTATGTCATTGTTGCAACTTGTTATGCTTAATGCTTGTCACTTAGGGCCCGGGTGCCATGATTTCAGATCTGAACATGTTATTGTATCATGAGGATAATCATTGTTTTAGATCATATCTGTAAGTTGTATACACATATTATTGTCCGGAACCCGAGGCCCCAAAGTGACAGCAATTGGGGCAACCGGAGGGGATGGTTGTGATGTGAGGATCACATGTGTTCACGGAGTGTTAATGCTTTGCTCCGGTACTTTATTAAAAGGAGTACCTTAATTACCAGTAGATTCCCTTAGGCCCCGCTACAAACGGGCTGGTAGGACAGAAGATGTTGTGCAAGTTTCTCATTGCGAGCACGTACGACTATATACGGAACACATGCCTATGGTTACTTAGTACTTGGATGCTTTATTATTATTTACCTGCAAATGCCTTGTCTTGATTATTACATGAATTATCCTATCCATGCAGCGCCCGCTCATCCATCCCTATGCCTACAGTATTAAATCCTGCTATTTACTGTAATCACTACTGCTGTCTTTATTACACTGCTGCTACTATTTCACTACTGCTACTGTTATAAAACTGTTGCTACTGATAATCTGTGTCGAGCAAGTCTATTTCCAGGTGCAGCTGAACTGACAATTCATCTGTTAAGGCTTATAAATATTCTTTGGCTCCCCTTGTGTCGAATCAATAAATTTAGGTTTTACTTCCCTCGAAGACTGTTGCGATCCTCTATACTTGTGGGTCATCACTCCTACCGAGGCCGCAGTCCTCGTCTCCTCCGGCTCGTCGAGTTCGACCGTCGGCCGTCGCCCGCCTTCCGCACGCCACATGTTTGACAGTTTGTCTGCACGAGTTCAGCGCCGAGCCTTGTTCGTGTTGTCCACCCGTCGTGGTGCTGCGTCTTGTGTGTGTCGTGCGTGTCTTCCCGGTGTTCGCGTGCCGTTGACGTGTTCCCGTGCTCCGTGTCCGTGACCGCCGACGAGATCGACACCGTGAACCTCGACCGTTGACGTGTGCCGCGTTCCCAACGCTGTGAACCCCGACCGGTGACAAGTTCCGCCACAACGACGAACCGGGAACGACGATGACCGTGACAAGTTCTACGTGTCCGTGAACCCCGTCGCCGCCGAAGACCGAACCCGACAAGAACGCCACCGACACCGAAGCCGGTGCCCCGTACAGCGACGACCCGAGTACAACTACTTCGACCACTTCCACGACACTGACAAATGACGATGTCCCGGTTCGGCGACGACTACTTCCCCGACTTTGACTACTTCCTCTTCGACCCGAAGATTTCGGCTTTGACCCCCGGAGTTCCTCGACCCTTCTTCCCGACGTGCGAACCCAAACCCGAGCCTATACCTATATACCTATTTTATAAAATGTCACCTATCTTGTGCATCTCATATCATTCATGCATGTGTTGCATATCTTGGGTTGTGGGTAATTAGCAATTCATCTGATAAATAATATGGAGTGTGCGGGAATATTTGATAAATGTCCCGACTTCATTTAAATTGAGTAGATCACCCATGCCTTGTCTCACATGCTAATCAACATTTAATTTGGTGGTTACGTAAATAACTTGAACCTTAATATTAATTGTCGGAACCCCGGTTCCGCTTAATTTGGCTAAGTTGCATCTTGCCATGTCATGCATCATATCCTGAACATGCTGGATCTTTTGCCGTAGTTGTAAGATGCATCTTTTGCGCTTTCCAGTGTTTGTTGCTTCTTCGCGGTTAAGATGTTGAGATGATGTGAGCAACGACAAGTTCTGCTACCCCTACCGTGTTTCCAGGCAAGTTTTGCTCACTTGCTACCATTACATTGTCTTACCATTCTTGCCGTTGATCTATTGTTATCCTTATGTTACGATGCTTGTGTCACGATCCTATACATGTTTACCTTGCAGACATATATAGCCTTACCCCACGTCCTAATACCTTGTTGCTTGTTTACCTCTTAGCCTTGCGAGTCATCGTGAATGCTTAGGTCTGTTGTCGCAAGTCTGTCTATCCTTATGTATCACCTGCTTAGTATGATAGTTTGGCTCACCTTACTTAATATAATGATAATGTTTGTGGGAGATGAACTAAATGATAAGGCACTCGGTGGAAGGCCAATTCGTTGGTGTTTTGTTCTGCTGAATGTCGCACTAGGAATTCAGTTCTTGTCCTCTTATCCAAGTACGAGTGCACTATCCACATGTGGGGTCCATGGAACCCCCTTGACTTGGTACCGGATCTATCAACTTGTCCAGGAGCAACAACTAGTTCGGGCTTTCCATTTGCTCATATGCATGTGCATGTTACTGATGATGAGAGGTTCGATGATATGGGGGGACATATAGGTGCGGTATGACACGAAGTGGACCTTTCCTACTGTGGTCTGTTCCACCTAGTGCGTAGACGCAAACGATTGAGTCCGCTACGGAGGTATCGGCCGGACTCTGGACGCGGGTAACAACTTAGATGTGTGGCTCCCGAGACTTGTTGGTAGAGAAGGGAAAACGTCTTGTCGCGACATCCTGCCGACACACCGACGGAAGTGTGTTACTCATGGGCATTAAGGGTTGAACGTGCGTGTGGCTTAACAGTAGTGCATCCCTGCAGGGTTAAATCTTTTCGAGAAGCCGAGTCCGCGGTTATGGATAACTTGGATCGGATGCTGGCTAACAAGATCATAGACAACTTATACCTAATGATTCTAATTAACTTGACTAGTAAGTTAGACTTATTCTCATAATAAGATGTAACTAAAATTTGACAACTGTGTGAGTTTCCCTCGATTGCTTCCTCATACTTGGTTGAGGGGTGAATCTGGGAAGTGTTATGCTTGGTGTTAGAATCTAGTTGGGTTGGTCGCGCTCTCTTATCTCTCTCCAGTAGACGGAAGTTGTAGAGTGTCTCTATAGGATTGTTTAGTGCTGCTGCTGCCGCTACAATCCACCTCCCCTTACTTTTGGTAGACTTTGTGTTGGTATCTTTTGAGCATTGCTTGCCAGGCGGTTGTGCCTGACCCATCTTTGGGCTGTACTTTTATGTGCAGTCAACAGGTTTGAACTCTGACGACGTTAGCTTGGGAATCCCTCCGGCTCGGCCTGGGCAGGGATATGGACGCCTTCGTTATCTTCAGGACTCTTAGTCCAATTTGTATCTTGTCCGTAGTCGGATACTATTTTGCTTTCGCTGTGATTTGAATCTTTGTAATGTATCAGTTGTTTCTTGACTCGTTTGAGTCGTTCTTGTATATATATCTCCTTCTGTTGTTGTTGTGGATTCTTTCGTGAACTGTTGTAATGTTATCACAATTTCACCCACATAACGCGCATGTTTCGGCGTGCACGTTATGTCTGGTGGGCGACCTAAGATCGTTATTATGCGGATTTTGGCGGGATCGCTTGAATCTGCATAGTACCGATTTTGGGGCGTCACAACTAGTGATTGTGTACTTGTTGGATTGGTAGCTGATTTCCATTGATCTATAAGTACTAGCACGTGGCCTGTGTAGTACCTTGTTCTTATATGTTTGTGCTTGTAAAAACCTGTAGCTTGTGTGTGTGCCGTACTTGTGCACAAACGTGTTTGTGGTGTTAATTAAATTCCTGGTATTTTGTGGCGTTGTTTCTATCCCTGTCCCATATATTTGCTTATATCCTTGTCTTTGTTGTGTTCTAGTATTTGTCTTTGAATAATCATTGTTCTGTGCTATGGTAATTTCTCAACCGAAAATACAAAAAGATGCATTTGATAATTTAGATTAAATTCCTGCAAATCTAGCGCTTGGGGAAGAGCATCAGGTCGCCGTCCTCTGCTGAAGTTGGTGTCGAGCAGCAAGTCGCAGGGTAGATGGCTCGTGGTGGTGGCGCGCCGCCATGCCTGCCTGGCCGCGGCGGCGGCCGGCAGTGGAGAAGGAGCTCGGGGGGATGGGGAGAGAAGCCAGGCCTGCCTTCCAATGGAGGCAGCAGCCTCCTTTTCACCCGATCTGATCTGGTCATTTTGCATATGTGTCCCTCCATTTTCTCTTCTTTCTTCACAAAATCATCCCTCCATTCTTCAGCCTGCCCCTTGGATATTTAGTCTTCTTTGCACTCAGGTCCCTCTGATTAAGTTGATACGCAGCAGCTTGTCCAAATAATCTAGATTAGAAGAATTTGTGCCTTATAGCACTAATCTGCAAGGAATGGAAGCAAGAATGTAAATATGTTCATTTAGGCATTATTCTTCTATCTAACAACGATTTGTAGTCCATTTGACCAATGAAACAATATAGGAACTTCAGAAAATGGCAGATAAAAATGGTATAAATATGATGCATATCATACCCCCACACTTAAACCTTTGCTTGTCCTCAAGTAAAGCTGATTGGAATTCAAAATGACAACAACTGAAAATGAACAGTGACCTTTCTTGAAGATATATGGATCCATGTGGTTATGACTCATTTCTATGTTTAAACTTATGAATTGCGCATGAAAAATTCAGAATGAGATTTCAGTAGAACTTTCAAGTGCTTCAAAGTTTAAAAACATTGGACTACTAGGATACTCTACAGGCAATAAAGTTAAATAACATGATCCAAACAATAGCCAGAATGCAAGGATGTAAATGCTGAGTTAGAGCTTCACATGTCACCGATCCCTAGATCATGGCATGCTAATGCTAATGCAAATGTTAGTATGCAGATCGTCTTTAGTTAGTTTAGTTAGTGCTTCACATACTACATATCCCGAGATCATAGTATGCTAATGCGGGCACAAACTATTGCAGTTTCAGAGACTTGAATTCTTATTTTGAAATGGCAAACCTCTTGGTTAGTGCTTCACAAGTCACCGATCCCAGGATCATGACTTGCTAATGCGAGGCTATAAAGTATCAAGCTCGAGACTTTTTGATGGAACTGATTTATGCCATGTTAAAGGTTAGGGCTTCACACACCACCGATCCCAGGATCATAGTGTGCTAATGCAGTAATGTTAGTTAAAAGAAGGCTGCCAAGAGGATCATGGTATTCAGCTTTAAAACAGAATTGAGCATCCTAGAAATTCAAATATTTTAAGCAAAGAAGCAGAGGAAATTTGTGACTGATTATTTCGTTCTAAATGCATATCTCGCATTACTCATAAGCCAATCCTAAGAAAGATTCATAACTACATGAAAGCTTATATACATAAGATCAATCACTAATTTTTTTCAAATGATGCAGTAATCCAGTTTCAACATTTTGAAATTATGCAACAAAACTATGAACATGCATCAAATGAATCTCCCCCACGCTTAGAATTTACACAAGTAGAAACAATTAGGTGGTGTAAGAAACAGCTCAACGGGCACATATTGTAGCAGCTCACAACCTTCTGCATCCTTCTCATTTTCTTAATGCTCTCTTCACTCTTCTCCTTGCTCCACTCCAACCATTCTCCTCAACACCATACCATGAATCCACCAGGATCCCATGGGATGTCGACTCGCACCATGTATGGCCTCAATGAGAAGTGCACAAGCAAAATCCTGAAAGTACAACCACAGAAAGACAAACTTGCACAAGTGATAGGGTTTACACCCACTAGATCATCAATTGAGTAACCAATAATGTAAGTATAGCAATAAAGCACATGGTGATAATGAATGGCATTCGGATGTGTAATATGAGCAATATTGAAGCATGCATCCTTAGGCGCATTTGAGTTATTTGTGTCATCTTTAGCATCATACCCAATGTCACAATCAAGATTTTTATGATCAAAATTCAGCAAGTCATTTTTCAGTTCTTCCTTTAGCAATGGTATCATGTAGTGCAAGGTAATGGCAGAAGGATAATAAGGGAACATGTCATCAAGAGGATTAGATAAACCTGTTTCGTCATGCTCTTGTATGACAACATCCTTGACTATTTCTTCTTCATCTTCAACTGCAGCAGCTTCTTTATCCTCTAGAACTAGAATCTGGGATCTCTCTTCCTCTGGACTATCAATAACTGGCTCATCTGTATGTGAAGGTATTGGAACCTCACATGTATCATGAGGAATCTCTGGAGCACTCCGCTCAAGCCCAACTTGTGATGAAATCTTGTTGCTGGGATTCATGAGCTTTTCTGGATCATCAAACACTTCCTTGGGCGCTTGCTCTTCAGGAGGATTTAACTCCATCGGTACAGCCCTTGGAGGTTGATGCTGGGGCTTAGGTGTTGCTGTTTGTGAAACACTCTCATTCAGTTGCATCATTTGTGAATTTATCTGGTCCATCAACTCTTGTTGTTTCTTCTTAAATTCTGCTACCCAAGATAAGTGCTCTTCTAAAGGAGTGGACTGAGCACTTGACTGATGTTGTTCTTGATGGAATTCAGGGGCACAAGAGGGAGCTTGATAGTATTGATGCTGATTGTACTGGTTCTTCTCTGCACACCTAAATTCCTGCCTTGGATAACTAGGAGAAAACGATGAGATAGGTGGGCTGCTGTTCCTACATGTCATATTTGGGTTTTCGGGCCATCCAGCAGTATAATTGTTGTGGTATGAACCATGCTCTTGAGCAAAATTCATACCAAAACAATCTGGAGTGGGAGAATAACCACCACGCTGGCAATCAGCGGGCGTATGGCCGTGAGTACCACAAATGTGACATATAGGGGCAACATGAGAATAACCATAGGAATAAGGATAAGAATGCATAGGCCCATCATCTAAAACTATACCTCGCTCCAGTGCTAATTGATGCAATCTTTGAGAAAGCTTACTTACATGTTCTTGAAGATTTTCAATAGTAATAGAGCAACCATTCACCTGTCCATGATGATCTGAATAGTAAGCCATATCCAAGATGAAACTGGTTCTATCACAACCTGCACAAAACAAAGAAGAAACAAAGAGAAATACAGAAAATAACTAGAACAAGGATTAGAGATTAAAAATATGCACAAAAAGCAAACAAAGGCCTAGTCTATAGCCTAACTCAATTGTTCGACCCTAGTCCCCGGCAACGGCGCCAATTTGATCAATGCAGAATAGGGGGGTTTATCGTTCTCTCCACATGGACTAGGCAAATCGGTAATTGAGCTTTGGCTAAAGCTAGATCGCAAGATAAGATGGATTTGCAGGAATTTAATCTAAACTACCTAATGCCTCTTTTTGGTGATTTTCGCTTTAGAAGCTAACACTGAACAGAGCAACGAATAATTAAAGACACACAAGCACTAGCGTACAACAAATAGACATAAGCATATTTGAGATAGGGGCAGAAATATAGGACGAGCACAAACACAAGAAGGACTAGAAACTAGATACGTATGTGCATGCACCAAGCGCATCACACAAGAGACAGATTTAACAAGCACATGAACACATACGAACAAATTTGATACAGGCCACAGTCTACTTCCGTGTTCAACAAAGACCAACCCACCACAAGTTATTGTTCTGAACAAATTAAGGTCACGACACAGCACTAGATCACAAGATTCAGAAAATAAGAGGAGGGAAAGGGATCGGCTTGAAGTCAACGCAAGGAGCTTCAGGTCGATGGAGAGGAGCTAGCAGCAGTGCTTGGGGTTGAGGAAGAGCTTCAGGTCGTTGAGGACCAGCAGGAGGGGTTGAGGAAGAGCAGCACTTGGGGTCTGAGAAGATGATGCAGCAGCAACAGTCGGAGGAGTTCGTCGTCATCGTCGTCGCTGATGGAGGGGAGCGACTCATGGTGGTGGTTGGGTGGCGTGGTGCAGTTGCTGTGGCGTGCCACCATGCCAGCCTGGCCGCGGCGGCGGCCGGTGGTGGAGAAGCTAGGGATTTGGGAAGAGAAAGCCAGGCATGCCTTCGATGGAGGCTGTCGGCTCCTTTTCTTCCTTGATCTGATCTGGACTTTTTGCACTTAACTCCCTCTCCTTTCTTCATTTCTGCCCAAGAAGATCCTTGTAGTTTTCTGTTCAAGCCCTCGCTCACCAAGCGTATGTTTCCAACAGATCCTCGTTCAGCTTGGGTGTAGAAATTTGGTGCCTTATCGCACCATTCCTGCAAATATGACAACCAAGCTGTAAAATAGTTTATGAAATGAATGTATTTTCTTTACTACAATTTCAGTGGCATAATTGATCAATAAAGCTTCAGATGTGAGTGAATTATGCTCAAAAACATGCTTGCAATTTAGATACAAATGCCACAGATCAGCGACGTCACTGGGGGCACGTCCTTCGTCTTGGCGCCCAAGCCTTCTACCAGCTTCCGGCACGAGCTGGCGTTCTTATCCTCTCGGCGGTACAGATGGAGGACCTGGGGGTACGCCTGGCCTCCTGCCGGGTGCACGGACCCACGGGTACTCCGCCTTGTTCTCGGGCGACGGGTGACCCTGGAAGGCCGCCTGGTCCGTAGCCACAGCGTGTCGATGTCGAACTTGTCGGGCTTCCTTGGAGCAGATGGGCTGACCCATCTGCTGGTCTTGACTCCTTGCCTTGTCCATCTTCTCGGTGGGCCCAAGTGGTGGACCCACTTTGGCAGCATCAGGGGAACCCCATGTCCCACTGCTGCGACAGTAGCCCCAAGCATGGTCCCGGCGGCTTTTGTTTCAGCTGCTGCCGGAGCTATGGCCAAAGAGTTAGCCAAAGTGGTCCCCGACTTCCTGTCTTGACTGATATATCCCATCCACCAGAGGGTGGGACTTGGAGTTATTCCGCTCGGGGGAATAACTGCACCTGTCCCCTCAATTCCTGCTGCAGAGAAGCCGAGGAGACCGCTGGAGAGAGAAGACGCCGCGCGCTATAAAAGCGGAAGGGGCACCTCATGAATCTCCATCCTTCTTCTCTGTTGCTACATTGCTCCCATCCCCAACATGGCGAGAGGGAAAAGGGGCGTTGGACGCCCACGTGCTTCGGCTCCAGCGGAGAAGAGTACCAGCAGCCGCGGAAGAGCCGCCCCAAGAGGGCGAGCGAAGCGCGGTAGGGGAGGTAGAGGGACCGTGAGGCGCGAGAGATCTCCTTCTCCGCCTCCACGGATTGCGATCCACACAAGCTTCACGCCATTCGAGTTCATCTTGGATCCGCGCCGCAAGATCCGCAGCCGGATTGACCTTTCGGAATCCTTCGCGATGGCGATGGGGGACGACAAGCCTCCGGGCTTGTGGCTGCAGGTGGAGGGCTGTCCCAATGGCCCTACCTGGATCTCTATGGAGTACACCATCGACAACTCCATGCTCCTCGGTCAGGGGTAGAAATCTTTCGCTCGTTCCTGCCACCTGATCCGGGGGCAGTATCTTGCCTGCAAGTATGACGGAGACGCCACACTCGCCGTGAAGATCTTTCGTGCTACAGGAGGGCGCGTGGAATGCTGCGAAGAGAGTGAGAGCAGCAGCGGCTCCGGCTCCGACGACAAGGATGAAGATGAGGGAAACTCATCTAGCATCAAGGCCGAGGAGAGCTCGTCTTCCTGAGGGCGAGGAGCTTCAAGACGACGGCCCGAAGATCTCCTTGACCTCCTTCTTGGTCGCCTCGTCAACGTACTTCTGGAAGTAGCGTCTTCCATTGTACGGTGGTGCTCCTCGCTTGCTGGGAGCCAATCTTTTTGTTGTAAAAATTAGCCCCCCACTGTTGATCTTGAAATGAAGAAGAACTTGTTCTCCCTTTTGGCCTCTTGGTCTTCGTGTCGCACTTGGTGTGAATGGGAGCGGTTTTTCGCCAAACGCACCCCATTGTTGCGGTAGCCGTACCGCCAAGGGGTAGGTGGAGCGTGAAGGGTCTATAAAAGGCCCCTCAAACACCAACTCCCTCGACGCATCTTCTCGCCTTGCTCCTTTCCCCTCCCCTCCATAGATCGCAGAGCAATGTCTGGTGAGGAGGAGATGTCATTGTCCGACGTGTCGACGGCGGAATCCATCTTCCGAGGCATGGTGGAAACGCCCAAAGGAGCTGAGGCCCGAGCCACTGGAGGGAGAGGTCGCTCCTCGACCTCGGGTCTCCGTGGTTTTCCCAACGGTGGGGAACATTGCTGGTTTCCGCCGCCATGGAGGCGTCGGTGGCGCTGGCGACCCGGAAGGACATCGTCAAGATGAACTTGTGGAAAGAGGCAGCGGGTAATCCGAGATTTATCAGCCTCCTCTGGGACCTTGACGATGTCTTCAAGGTAAAGTTTCCTTGGCCTTGGTGATATGATCTTGGGAAGAGCCTGCGTCTTGACTCGATCTCTTTCTTCATACAGGATGAAGAGGACATCATGGACAAGTTCGTGGACCACGTGCACCTCCTCTACAGCCAGCATGTGGGGGTTCGCCCGGAAGTTCCCCGGCCCGTGGGATCCCTGAAATCCTGCGCGAATGCCCTCCTTCGTCCCAGGCGTCCCCGGGAATCCGGAGTTCACCCGGCAGGCGAGAATAACAACAAGTCTGCACAGCTAGGAACCCTGAGCTGGCCTTAGTAGCACAGGCTTATTATGTAATCAAGAAGTTGCACAACTGAATGTAATTCAGAATTGTAATTCAGAATTTAAGTTCAGATGAATGCAACCTAGCCTCAACTCCCGGGGTCATTTCCCAAATCTTCCTTTGCACTAACGCGCTGTCAAGTTTTCAGAGGAGATCTCTTAGGTGCCAAGTACTCTGACTGCGTGCACGCAGTAGCAGTACCCCTAAGAGCACTATACCTTCCGGGTGCCTACTCCACTGTCCACGGGTACTAGGCCAGAGGGAAACGGACCGTTCGCCAGGGTGGATGCATTACCCCCGCAAAGGCTCTCATCAACTGTCAAGCATGCGCAGGTCGATGGTGTATTGATCCGAGCGAGATGTCATGCCTAAGTGCAGGATGCAGATGCAAGGACTTAGCTGTTTTCTGCCGTGTCCTCGATCCGTCCTGTCCCTCCCGGGTACCCAACTCCTTAGCCGCTTTCCACCGTCAGTTCCTGTCCCGGGAAGGCGCTGCACATAACAAACTTTCAGTAGGAAAGAATGGACCCTCTTTTCATGTCGTGATAGTGTTTCATCCGGAGCAACCCGCAAGCAAAGTTGAATGTGCATTTCGTGTTTAAGTTCGTTAAAACACAGCACTGCCCGTTCACTCCTTTCCGCGGCAGTACGGCACGATCGGGTGGCAGTGCCTACTGATAGGCCACTCGCGCTCGACCCGTCAGCCACCGGCACCATATCAGCCCCCTGCTTGGGGGTTGTTGCGGATAACACACATCTCGACATGAATTGAGGCTCACGGAATTGAAACACTTATCTTTTATTTCTTGGCGATGACTTCTTACACCCTATTACAGAACACTAGCCCCTTGGGCGTGCTTAGCGGATTCGACGTTTGGCGATTCATGTTCGTAATTAGGGGTAGAACTTGCGGAGATTCTCGATATTCCAGGCGTTGCCCTCCGGCCTGCCTTTCTCGTCTTCCAGATAGACTGCTCCGGGTCTCAGGGTATGAGTAACCCGGTAGGGTCCTTCCCACTTGCTTGACATTTTGTTCAAGCCCTCGAGTTTCTGTATCTTGCGGAGTACCAGGTCCCCGGGCTGCAGTTCCCGAGACCGGACATGACGGCTGTGGTAGCGGCGGAGCCCTTGCTGATATCGAGCAGATCGTAGTGATGCTCGACATCGAATTCTTCCAGGAAGTTTATGTCATCAATCCTTCGCTCAGCTTGGGTGTCTTCATCATAAGCGAGTACCCGGGGGATCCGTGCCTTAGTTCTGTTGGCAGGACAGCTTCAGCTCCATAGACAAGGAAGAAAGGTGTTTCTCCAGTTGCTCGGCTTGGTGTGGTTCTGAGGGACCACAGTACACTGGTAGATGATCAATCCAATTCTTCCCCTTGTTCTCCAGCTTATCAAATGCTTTGGTTTTCAGACCTCTTAGGACCTCCGCATTGGCTCGCTCCACTTGTCGTTGCATCTTGGATAGGACACTGATGCAAAGCACACCTTGATGCCCAATTCTTCACAGAAGTTGAGGAAGGCTCGACTTGTGAACTGAGTGCCGTTGTCTGTGATGATCCTGTTAGGTACTCCGAAGCGGTAGACAATCCCTCGATGAACTTGATGGCGGCCTGGGCCGTCTGCGTGGTACTGGCATTACTTCAACCCATTTTGTGAACTTGTCGATAGCCACGAAGAGGTATTCATGTCCGCCAACTGACTTTGGCAACTTGCCCACGATATCAAGCCCCCAGACTGCAAATGGCCAGGATATTGGGATTGGTTGGAGGGCTTGAGCTGGCTGATTGATGTTCTTCGCGTATTGGCAAGCTTCACAGGTCTTGACAATTTGCTCGGCGTCGTGCAGGACTGTTGGCCAGTAGAAACCCTGGCGAAAACTTTTCCCGCCAAAGATCTTGAAGCAACATGACTTGAGCATGTGCCCTCGTGGATGTCTCGTAGCAGTACTTGGCCTTGTTCTTGTGGTATGCAGCGGAGCTTGACTCCGTTGTCGCGTCGCCGGTAGAGCTCGCCGTCGATCAGGACGTAGAGCTTGGCTTGGCGAGCCACCCGCTCGGCATCATGATCATCCTCCGGAAGAGCATGCTCCGTCATGTACTTGATGATGTCCAGGGCCCAGGGTGGGTGGGTTCTTTCCACCGGTAGCACCATTTGACCAAGAAGAAGCATGGCTTCCCTTGGTCCAGGTCCTGCCGGGTCTTGCGCGTCTTCTGGGCTGGTTTCCCGGGTTGTCGAAGTAGACGGGTCACCAGCCCCCAGTGTCGATGTAGACCTTGCCTTGAGCCTCTCGGGAGACACAGAGGGTTGCCGGAGCACCTCAATGTAGATCCCGGGAGGCACTGGTTCTCGCTTGGAGGCCATTTGTGACAGCTCGTCCGCGGACGTGTTTTCATCCCTTGGGACGTACACGGCCCGGAAGCTGTCGAAGCGTCGCCGAAGCTTCCATACCTCCTCGACGTACGGTGCCATCTGAGGGCAGCATACTCCTTGTTCACTTGTTTGATGACTAGCTGAGAGTCACCCTTGACGATGAGCTTGTTGACACCGAGGCCAACGGCAGCACGAAGTCCCGCAAGCAGGCCCTCGTACTCCGTCGTGTTGTTCGAGATATTCTCCTTGTAGTGCATCTGGACGACGTACTTCAGACGATCTCCTGGGTGAGATCAAGACGACTCCAGCGCCTCCCTGGCCCTTGGTGTAGGAGCCGTCGAAGTTCATGGTCCAGGCGTCGGGGTCTTCTTTCCCGGGAAGGCTGGATTCCTCCACCGGGTCGTCAAACGCTGTCTCAGTCCACTTCGCCGTGAAATCAGCCAGCGCCTGACTCTTGATGTTGTTCGTGTGCTCGAACTTGAGGCCGAAACCTTGAAGCTCCATGGCCCACCATGAGACACGTCCGGTGGCGAGTGGGTTTTCCAGTGGACTCCTCAGGGGATACTTGGAAACCACGGTGATGGGTGGCTTTCGAAGTAGGGCCTCATCTTGCGAGAGGCGATGAGGATCGCCAGTAACAGCTTCTGCATCATGGGGTACCGCTCCCGGGCGTCGCGCACACCGAACTGATGAAGTAGACCGGATGCTGTATCTTGCGGGTTACCGAGTCCTTGACGGGCTCGGTTTCCTCCGGGCGTTCGTTTCAAGAGAGCGCGTCAGCCCCCAGCGATGCTTCTTCTGTGATGCCGATGGCTGCGTCGGTGGGCACGTGGGCTCAGGGTCCTCTGGCCCTTTGTCACCCGGCTGCCTCTTCTTGCTTGGTTGCCCCGGGAGGATGTTCCCGGGACGCTTGCCGTTGATCTTGCTTGGAGGAGCGTCACGCTCTACCACAAGAACCGCACTGATCACCTGGTTGGTGGCAGCGATGTACAGCAGTAGGGGCTCCTTCTCTGTTGGTGCCACGAGGATGGGGGCGAGGCGAGGTAGAGCTTGAGGGACTGAAGAGCTTCTTCAGCCTCTGGGGTCCACTCCATGGGACCCGTCTTCTTGAGTAGCTTGAAGAAGGGCAGAGCTCGTTCTCCAAGCCTTGAGATGAAGCGCCCGAGTGCGGTGATGCACCCGTTGAGGCGCTGCACGTCCTTGACCCGCCTTGGCGCCTCCATGCGCTCGATGGCCTTGATCTTGTCGGGATTGGCCTCAATCCCCCGATGGGAGATCAAGAACCCAAGCAGCTTGCCGGACGGGACCCCAAACACGCACTTGTCGGGGTTGAGCTTGAAGTTGACCCGCGAAGGTTGTCGAAGGTCTCATGCAGATCTTGAATGAGGGAGTCCTTGTACCGGGTCTTGACCACGATGTCGTCGATGTACGCCTCCACGTTGCGCCCAGCTGGGACCCAAGGCATGCTTGCATGGCGCGCTGAAAGGTTGCGCCGGCGTTCCGGAGGCCGAACGGCATCCGGGTATAGTAGTAGCAGCCCTTGGGTGTGATGAAGGCCGTCTTCTCCTGATCCTCCACTGCCATCATGATCTGGTGGTACCCGGAGAAAGCATCCAGAAAACACAGGAGCTCGCACCTGGCGGTAGAATCCACGATGAGATCGATCCGGGGCAGTGGGAAAGGATCCTTGGGGCAGGCCTTGTTTAAGTCGGTGAAGTCGATGCAGAGCCGCCACTTGAAGGTCATGGGCTTCGGCACCACCACAGGATTGGCCACCCAAGTTGGGTGCGGCCCACCCTGATGACGTCGGCTTCTTCCAACTTGTCGACCTGGACACGATGAACTCCAGTTTCTCTTTGCTCTGCCTACGCAGAACTTGCTTTACCGGCGAGCATCCTCTGACCGCCAGTTTGTGCTCGATCACCTCCCTTGGTACGCCGGGTAGCCCTGACGCTTCCCATGCGAAGACGTCAGAGTTTTCCCGAAGGAAGGCGATGAGCGCGCTTTCCTATTTGTCGGTGAGGCGGGCGCCGATGGTGATGGAGCGACTCCCGTCATTGGTCAACGCCACCTTCTTGGTCATTTGCGGATCTTCATGGAAGGACGCCTTCTTGGGGGGAGTTGATGCGAGCCTCAGGGTACCCTCCGCCCCCGAGAATGCACCGACATCAACTTCCTGCACGTCTTGCGGAACGTCCGAGGTCGCCGCCATCATCTGGTTCAACTCCTGAACGCAGAAGATGGCGTCGTCGACGTCAGCCTTGACCTTGATCACTCCCCAGGCCGCGGGGATCTTCATCATGTTGTAGGCGAAGTGCGAGATGGCCATGAACTTGGCCAGAGCAGGCCGGCCAAGTATGCCATTGTACGGAAGAGGCGTGTCTACTATGTCGAAGATGATGTCCTCGGTGCGGAAGTTCTCCAGGTCACCAAAGGTGATGGGGAGCGTGATCTTTCCCAGCGGCCGAGTGATGCTCCCATTCATGCCTTGGAACACGCCGGTGTCTTGCAGGCGAGAAAAGGGATTTGCAGAGTACCAGCACCTTCGCCGTCAGTAGGTTGAGGCTGGAACCTCCGTCGACCAGCATCTTAGTGACCTTGTAGTTGTGGATGATGGGCGACACAATCAGGGGCAGAGTTCCCACCCCGGCCACGTTGGTAGGATGGTCTTCCGGGTCGAAGGTGATGACTTGTCCAGACCACTCCAGGGGCTTGGGCGGGGCAGAAGCAACCGCGTTTAGCTCCCGGACAAGCCTCTTGCATGCGCCGTAGGAAGGAGGCAGAGAAGCTCCCCCGTGAATGCACCCAACAACTCTGGTGACTTCCTGGAACCTTCCGCTATTGCCGCCCTGGGGAGCTGGAGCTTCCTTGTTGTTATTGTAGGCGACTTCTTGATTGTTCTGTTCACGACCGCCTTGGCCGCCGCGTCCTCCTCCTCGACCCCCACGACCACTGCCGCGACCTCATCCGCAGCCGCCTTCGCCTTGGCGACCCGTGGGACAGTCACGGGCGATGTGCCCGACGACGCCGCAGTTGTAGTAGCCGTCCAGGCTAACACTGTCAGCCCGACGCTGCTCTCGTATGGCGAGATTCTTGAGCTGGCGGCAGCCCTTGAGCTGGTGGTTGCTGTCAGGATGAATGTGGCACCCTGGGTCGTCCTCTCCCTCAGAAGTCGATGCAGGCTTGACCTTCTTGGGAAGGGGCTCGGTGACGAAGACGCGCTTGTCGGGTCCAGAGTCCCGCGTCTTGTTCTTGGCGGGGACGGTTTTGTCCTCGAGTTCATCCTCCCCGGGGAACTTGACCCCCTCCTCTGCTCGGGTGCACCGATCAGCTAGCTCCCAGAGCTCGCGGGTGGATTCGATGCGGCGATTGCTCAACTTTTCATGCATCCGAGTATTTCGGACGTTGGCGTGGAAAGAGGCGATCACCAGCTCTTGCTTGATGCAGGGTATCGTGTTCATCTTCTGGGTGAAGCGTTGGATAAACTTGCAAAGAGTTTCACCCGGAAGCTGCTTGAAGTCGTGGAGGTCGCTGGGAGCCCCCGGGCGCTCGTACCCCCCTTGGAAAGCCCCCAGGAACTGTTCCTTCAGGGTCCTCCAGGAACGGATGGAACACTTAGGAAGGTTGAGAAGCCATGTCTGGGGATCTCCCTTCAGGGCCCAGCGGGAACCAGCTGGTCATCATCATTTCATCGGCTCCGGCGACTGCCGCAGCTAAGGAGTAGAGCTGCAGGAAGTCCCGGGTGTTCGTGGTGCCGTCGTAGCGGAGGACGTCAACCTTAAATTTCTTAGGCCAGGTGACCTGGCGAAACTCAGGGGCAAGGGCGAGACACCCTTCGGCGTCGTCGTCCCGATCCTCCCGGCGATGGCGCTCACGGCGTCGTTCAATGTGTGTGCGCATATCCTCGGTTAGACGATTGTTAAGGTCGTTGCGAAGATCTTGGTTGCGCGTGGTTGATGATCCGACGGAGATGGCCTTGCCGCGGTCGCGGTTGAGCCGGTCGCCACTGGTGGAGTGGTGCGAGGAGGTGTCGTCTCGCCTTGGCGCTCGCCACGGGGCTGGCCCCGCGGTTCACGTGCCTTGTGTCCTCCAGCTTCGGGACCGTCGACGGTGGGAGCTCGAGTAAGGTCGGGCCCAGGGCCGCCGTCGGCGAAGTCGAGGAGCGTCTCCACACGGGCTCTCCATTCTTGGTAGACCTTGGGGTCGCCGGAGCTCAGAGGGAACTGCATCAGGGCCTTGGCAGCAACAAGAGCGTCGTGGCGAGCTTTGTGCATGCGAAGGCAAGTGCGTTGGAGGACTTGCTCTTGGCGCTCTGGCGTTCTCCGCTGGCGCGGACGTGGTCTCGCTTTTCCCCGGCGCCAGGACCCTTGCCCGTGCCATTCCCGACGCTTTTCTCTCCAAAGCGTGGAGGAGGCATGGCGGAGAATCCTGGGGCCACCGGATCATTGGGATCGACGTTCTTGTTGACGTTGGCTCTCTCCGATACCACCTTCTCCGTAGGCGTCATAGGCGGAGGAGCGGTTTGACACGTCTCCGCAGCGCGACGCTCAGCAGAAGCCTGAGTACGCGACGGAGACGTGACCTTGGAGGCCGCGGCATCGGTTTTCTTCTTCGGCGGCATGCTTGACAAAGAACTTGACGCAGAACTTGAGGTTGACGAAGATGAATCCAGCGCTTGCACCCCCTACCTGGCGCGCCAGATGTCGTGTCTCGGATCACGGACACCGGGAGTAAAGGATACCCCCTTTTTAGCTTCGGCACGGGACGCGAAGGAGGCTGGAAGATGCCTTACCCGGGAGTAAGATCGCCGAGTTCTTCGTCGGGGCAAGCAAGCAAGCAACACAGAGAGACACACGGAGTTTACCCAGGTTCAGGCCGCCCGGAGGCTAAAAGCCCTACTCCTGCATGTCTGGATTGAAGTGTTCATCATGGTGTGGTTTACAAGGGTGTTCTGGGATGAACCCGGCAGTGTTCCGGCCGGAGGTAGACGGAGAGCAGATCCTGCCCTGGGGAGATCACCTCTCTCTCTACCCTCCGAACCCTAGTCTAATCTTGCTTGAGCTCTATCCTGATTTGTTCTTCCCTCGGTGCATTGGTCCTCCTTTTATAGGCTAAGGGATCCGACATGGGCACGCGAGGGAGGAGACGTGGCCTCTTCTCCTCCAAGTATCTTCTGGGGGGTGGCGCGGTCGCCGCCCTTTGGGAAAGGTGGGACGGACAAAGCCTGTCCTCCCCACCAACCACGCTCGTGGCGACGTCACTGGGGCGCGTCCTTCGTCTTGGCGCCCAAGCCTTCTACCAGCTTTCGGCACGAGCTGGCGTTCTTATCCTCTCGGCGGTACGGATGGAGGACCCGGGGGTACGCCTGGCCTCCTGTCGGGTGCACGGACCCGCGGGTACTCCGCCTTGTTCTCCGGGCGACGGGTGACCCCGGAAGGTCGCCTGGTCCTTAGCCGCAGCGTGTCGATGTCGAACTTGTCGGGCTTCCTTGGAGCAGGTGGGCTGACCCATCTGCTGGTCTTGACTCCTTGCCTTGTCCATCTTCTCGGTGGGCCCAAGTGGTGGACCCACTTTGGCAGCATCAGGGGAACCCCATGTTCCACTGCTGCGACAGTGTGCTTAGTATGTTTTCGTACACTCGAATAGAATTTCTTCAAGTATTTGCCATTGATGGCTTAGGGTAGACCCCCCTCCATGGATTCTACCAAATAAGAGTTGTGGGTACTATTCTCACGACTATGATAGAATCATCCCAACTCCGCGACCACTTGCCAAAATTTTGATCTTTTGACCCAATTGGCAGGATTACTTTCCAGACCAAGTTACCGTCTTGAAATCTGTTCAGTCGGACCTTCTTGTTGTAAGCTCTGGCCACATACAACATGAATTTCTCGATGTCCCTCAAGTCCATTGTGCGTTTATCAACAACTTCATCAATAATTTCCATCATTAGAGTATGATAATACACTGCTGATAAATTGTTATGCTTGTCAAACATCAAGGAATCCAGATTCACCACTACGGGTAAAACGATTTCTTGTCCATAGACCTATTAAATGGGGTTTCTTTAAAGCTCCATGCCCCAAGATCTTATGTGCCCACAAGGATTCCAACCAGACTTCATGTCATCTCCTTTGATGGTGAAAGTGCATGTGTGATGGCCCTTGACGTAGTTACCTGCGTCAGAAGAATATGGGTTAGGTTGAGACTCCAAGTGCAGAGTGTATAGTATAGGAAAGACGGTTTTTCCCACGAGGGGTGACTCGAGGGTTTAATATCGAACTCTCGGGGAATCAGTAGTGAAAGATTTATCTTCTTATCCTTCTCTTGAAAACCTACAAACAAAGTAAATTGTTTTGGCCCTCAACCTCACCAAGTGGTTGTCAAGCACAAGGTGTGAGAATGATATCAAAATAAAATGAATGCAAAACAGTAAATAAATATGCAATGATGATAAATAAATATGCAAGGATGGTGGAAACAATGATGGATGATATTTTTGGGTTTTGTATTGTGAATGCAAGATGTAAAAGTGTTTTTGTATTTTCGGATTTTTAAATGGCAGAAAATGTAAAATGGATAAAAGTTGTTGGAAAGGTGTTTCTTATGATTAAAAATGGACCGGGGTTCATGGTTTCACAAATGCACACTCTCTTTAATAAAGTGGTAGACAATGGAACACTAGAATTGACATATGAGATTGCAACAAAAAGGTTTCATGACAAGTTACTAATTATATGGGCATCACGTCCTAACATAGAGATCTTTTGTTTATTAATCTCTCTTATACTCCACCAAGATGCGAACTAAATCATAACACCTTAGTAATTAAGATAAATCAGAGCATAGCATTAAGTTTCATGACATGAAGTTAAAATAAGAACATGCTAGATCTAGTCATGGAGTAGTGGCAATGGTCACACCCACATCTCCGGTAGCAAGGTATTTTTCTTTATCCCTAGTGAGGCAACAAAGTAAGGTAAACACCCAAGTGGATCGCGAAACTTTCTCTCACGTTCACTGCACTAGCCACCCCCCGTTACTCCAACTAATGCACACGTTCCCCTCACACGCTCTCATACACATGCTTGATCATAACAAGTACACAAGAACGGGGTACATAATATGTATCTACTTTCATAACTGAAACAAAACTATTGCAATCTCAAACATATATTAACTCATAAAAAGATCCACCACAAAGGTATTACATAGGTGACCGTAATCATGTTCAGCAGCTCATACGGTACTAATTAGTGAAGCTCAAGAGAGGAGAGATACATAAGTTACTACCACAAACCCATAGTCCAGGGGTGGACTACTCCCTCTTCATCATGGAGACGGTGGAGAAGTCGTTGGAGAAGATGCAGACCACGCCGGCAGCGCCCCGCCGGAGTTTTCCCCCTCCAATCTGCAACTCCAGGTCTCTGTTTCGTGGTTTCTGTGTTTCTGCGGCGCTCCTTTCCGAAGTGCCTCGGGGACTATTTTTATAGTCGTTTTTAGGTCAAGACGGAGGCTCGGGAAAAAAGATCGACGGCAACGGAGCCACGAGGCCCCAGTTGATGGGTCCCACGCGGCCAAGGAATCTGGCCGCGTGGGCCCACTCAACTTGGCCCTAGGGCCTCCGCTTGTTCGCTTCCTTCGCTCCCACACTTTGTTCCTTCCAAAAACTGATGCTCGTAAATTTCCAGGTCATTTGGACGTCGTTTGGGTCCCTGAAACATCAAAATATAGGAAATAGGGTTTTCTGCCTGTGCAGGGTTAATTCCAGAAAAATAGGGAAACAATGAAATATTCCCAAAATCAATATAAAACAATGATATAATCCTTATATGATGCAAATATGATTGAAATATAAGTGATATAATGCAAAGTTCATGTATGCATTTTACATGCATCAATGTGCCTTCATGTGTGGTTTTGATAATTAATGAAAATCTCTATGGACTAATGGTTGCATTGAGCTATCCTTGTAGGGCCTGTCCATTGGCAATGCTTGAACACCATGTGTTGGTATCAAGATTGAAAGAAGAAGATAAACTGATGACCAAAGCAATATTCAAGGTGTGATCCACACAAATGGTCATCTAGAGTTGAGCTTATTGCAAGCGTGGCTTGGAAAAGAAGATTGAGTGAACATTCATGTTTATCTCCAAGTCATCATATATATGAAGTGCAAGTTCAAGAGAAGCATCTCAAAGAAATCCTATGCTTGAAGCTTGTCACCCATTTGGAGATAATGGTCAAGTGAATATGTGCCTAAGAGAGGCTCTCCCATATTGGTGTGAGCGATATGTGAGTCTTCACCAAGAAAAGCGCAATCAAGAAAGGTGGTCCACTTGAAGAGATCAAGATCGTCATCATCTAGCTCAAGTGGAATGCGCAAGGCCAATGTATGATCTTGATAGGGTTTGTATTTTACCGGTCTTGTGGTGTTAGTGGGAGACCGGTTTATAGGATAGACGCCGTACTATGAAGAGGGGCTCTCAAGTGAGTAACTTGATCGCATCTTTGTGGAGAGCTCAAACCTTTGCTTTCTTGGCATATCATCTTTCTTGGTTTTTACTTGGCTTTTCTCCTTGTTGGGTTTTGGTGCTTGTCATGATCTTCATGACAAGCCCAAGTTCTTCGAAAACGGATTTTGTATAAAAACTTGTTGTGTTTTCGTGTTGGAAATATCAAATATTATCGGTTTATCCTTGAGTAAAGCTCTTGTCGTTACCTTTCCAACAAAATTGGTTTCACCTGATTTGGAGTTCGATTGAGAAAGTTATTGCATTTCAGGTTTGCTGAGTAGTTGCAGGAAATCCAGGCCGGAGTTTCCGGTGCACCTAGACCGGAGTCTCCGGTGTGCACCGGAGTCTCCAGACTCAGGGGGACCGGAAACTCCGGCCTGCCGGTTTTGGCACTCGTGCCCCCCAAGGACGGCGCTCTCGGTATAGGGGCCGGAAGTGCTCCGGAGACATCAGGTGTCTCCGGTTTGGCCGGAGTCTCCGCCCTCTCTGGGGATCGGAGACTCCGCTCAGACCGGAGTCTCCGGGTTATTTTTCCTGCAACGGCTCTTTTTCGTGGGACCTATAAAAGGCCCCCTTCTTCCCCAAAGTGACCAGCTCTTCCAAGCACGAATTTCTCTCTCTCTCTCCCACCATTGTTGACCTTACAAAGGTTGCCCTTCTCTCAAATCCTCCATGATTCTTGCCTCAAATTAGAGGGAAAAGGGAGAGGAGATCTAGATCTATATTTCCACCAATCCATCTCTCCTCTAAGTGAGGGGAAGCCTTTCGATCTAGATCTTGGAGTTCCATTTGTTGAGTTCTTTTTTGTTCTTCCTCTCTTCTCCCCCCATAAGCATTAATTGCTTTTGGTGGGATTTGAGAGTGAAGGATTTGAGCACTTGTGCTCTTGCCATTGCATTTGGTGCATCGGTTTGTGCTCTCCACGAGGATTCGTGGAAGTTGAAAGTTTGTGAGCTTGTTACTCTTGGGTCATTGGACCCTAGACGACGTGTGGTGATTCTTGGGAGCCTCCAATTCAGTTATGGATGCGTGCCCCAAGCTTGTGACTCGGGAGCCTCCAACTAGGTTGTGGATGCGTGCCTCGGGCTTGTTGTAAAGGCGCCGGTTTCTGCCTCGAAGGTTACCGATAGTGGAAGGTGAACCAATCCTTTGTGGTGCGGTTCATCGGAGAATAGTGTGAGGCCTTTTGTGGCGTTGAGTAGTCCTTTGTGGTGAGCTCACACCCTTCCAACGAGACGTACTCTCCTCAAAAGGAGAAACTCGGGAATACATCCTCGTCTCCACGTGTCTCGGTTATTTCTATATCCGAGGTCTTTACTTATGCACTTTACATTGTGATAGCCTTCGTGCTTGAAGTATTTTATATTGCTATCACCTTATTACTTGTCTTGCTTAGCATAAGTTGTTGGTGCACATTGGTGAACCTAGTTTATTTAGGTTGCTGGCTTGTTAAATTAAACACCTAGTTTTATTCCGCATTTATTCAAGCCTAAACCAGAAAAGTTTTAATCGCCTATTCACCCCCCTCTGGGCGACGTCCTTGTCCTTTCAGATGGTCTTTAAATTTCTTCTTGATGAGCTCTATTAAGATTTTTTGGGTACTCAACTCGGCCTATTCATTAGGTCGTTCATAGTGCAGAGATTAATTGAACAGTGCATCTCATTGGCGAGTCGATTGTCTTGCCAGGATATGTGAGAAATAGTAACATGTTCTATGGTGGAGATTATGTCTGGGAATTTATCGATGCAAACGTTGAGCGATTCATCGAAAAATCGTAAAACTTTAGATATATGTTGAAAAGTAGCAACGAATTACTGTAAGCCTCAATCTGCGTAGCCCCTGCAATGATTAAAACATTTAGCCCAAAATTTCAATGCTTCATTTTTGGCTTGATTATTTGTACATTTTTTTTTTCAATTGCCATGACCATGAGGCTTCAAAGATGGTACTACCATGTGGAAAGATGTAAACAAAGGCCACTTGAAAACCGAGACAAATTCAAATTTCAGTCGAGCACGGATAGAGTCCAGCTAGATTTATGATCTCAACGCGGATTTGGATCACTGACAGTCCGTCCCAGGCTTTTACCTAGGAGACACGGTCCTACCGGGCCCACTGCCGCCGATAAGTACCCAGCGTGACGCCCTCCACGCGTGTCGTAACCCCATTGGACTCCTGAACCGTGCGCGCTGTCCGGCGGTTGCACCCGATCCTCGTCCGACGCTGGGATAGGTCCGCAGAGGAGGAGGAGGAAGCGACTCCGGAGAGGAGAGGGGGTCGTCGCTCTGTTCTTCCCTCCCGCTCCGGTTCTCGCTGTCACATGTACGTACAGAAAGCGGATTCCCGTCTGTCCCCTTCTCCCTGTCGCTCGATCTCGTCCTCGCGCGCGCTGATCTGCTTGTTTTTTTGGGGATCGATCAGGTGGCGTGGCGCGGGGGGAGTTCTGATCCGGATGCTGCAGCGCCGCGGCGACGCCCACGGCCATGATTGATCAAGAACGCGCAGGTCAGATCTTCTCTTCCCTCTGGATCTTGATCCCCCTCTCCCCTGCTTCTCTAGTGGCAGAACGGAGTGGCGGCGGGGGCAAAGGCGCGATTTTTCGGAGGTTTTCGGGGGGATTTTCGGTAGTGGCGTGGGCGGAAGCTCTCCTTAGGAGCGATTTCAGTGGCCTTAGGCTGGGGTTGGCATCCCCGTTGCGTTCGGCGTTCCTGTTGCAGTTCTTCGTAATGTGCATGTAGGACGTTGGATGTGGTTCTTTGGGTATCACGAGCTTTTAGGCACCGACTGGTTAGGGCACACCCACAGTAGGGTGTTTGCTGGTCACTGCTAAGTGCTGCTGCTAGATTTTCTTTCTTGCTAAATGTGTCCATGGTAGCAAGTGTTACCTAGTTCTCCTTCCGCTGCAAAAGTGTCTACAAAAATTGACGAAAAAATGTGCTAACGAGTAACAAGACTAATAATGCACTGGTAATAGTGGTTCAGACTGGTATTTTTTTGTTTCTGTTACATGTTTGTGGGCATAGTTAAAGAGCGCTTTGCATTTGAATTACTGAAGGGTTTTTGCTATCCTTTTGGTCCATGAAATGTTAATTGAAAATCATGTAACATACATTTTACTTTGCAATGTTAATTCTATCATACATATTCTTATCTACTTCATCAATGCAGAGGAAATGCAAGTCAGTAATGAGGCACTTCCAGGGTGCCTCAAGCCAATTATTTCTCAGTATAACCCTCAAGATCACAGAGGTGGCACTGAAGGGTTCCCTGAGAATGATGAAATAAAGAATGAGGGTATTGCAGCAGATAAGGTCTGGGAGGCATCTCCTCTCCCAAATCAAGGATTTAGCAGGCCCGTCTACCGCCAGGAATTTTATGCCTGGCCACATATTTATTCTGATTATCAAATGCTGCGGCAGCCACAACCTTATGGCTTTGAGAACCAATTTTATCAGATAAATAGGGACCACAGTTTTCCCATTGAGAAAAGAGTTCAGTTCCCATTCAAGATGCTCCCTCAAGGTTACCCTCATGATGCACAACTTCAGGAATTTCAGTATTTTGTGGTTATCGACTTTGAAGCAACCTGTGACAAGGAGAACAATCCGCATCCACAAGAGATTATCGAGTTTCCATCAGTCTTGGTTAACAGTGCAACAGGACAATTGGAAGCTTCCTTTCAAACATACGTTCGGCCCGCATATCATCAAAATTTGACTGACTTTTGCAAGGAGCTTACTGGTATACAACAGATTCAGGTTGGTGCATAATCTAGATTTTGAATGTTTCTATATTTGCTAAATATAGTCAGTTAATGTTATTTGTTAAGTTTTAAAACTAGCTTACTTGAGCTAATAGCATGAACTTGGTAAGTAATCATCTGCATAGTATAATTATATAGAGTATAGATGAAACTGGAAGGAGCCAATGAGCTTTCATGCTAGTGTCAATTATGTACACACATGGAACCTAACTTGGTCTGTACATTTTCTATGTAGGAGTATGTAAGTAAATTTAGAGATGCAGATCGACAGATTCCACTAGCCAACATTTTTGTTTCTATTTTAGATCCCATCCAGGATAAATACACTTGCAATCTATACTATACTTCCATAGTCCATACATGTGTGGAGGCACCGTTTCCTCTCTTCTATTATTGGCTAATTCCATCATTATGTTAAGCCATTCAAACTTAACTTCATCTCCATCAGTATCTAGTCGGTTGACTGCACTTAGTAGTTCTCACAGCTAGCTTTCTCGTATGAGTTTGATATTTAGTAATTTGCTACTTAGGATCATGTAATTTAATAATGACCAAGTGATCTCTGGCATTCATAATCAAGTTATAACTGACCAGATCAGGTCCAACTTTTGGCAAATCACACTTTCAAAATCCTGTATTGACATGTGGGTCGCATATTTCTAAAAAAAAAATTCATCTTTGATTTGGTATCTTGTAGCTTATTACCTCACGTCGCCTAAATCATTTCTCTGTGTCTTAGTCATGGAAGGTTGTCTAGGGTTAGGATAGATTGGTGTCAGCAGGTAGCTTAGTTTTTTTTTTTTGGGCATGGGCAAAGCCAGCCCTAGGAGTTGGTGTGTTCGGCTGTTGACCTGAGCCTGGTAATTTTTTTAGCGTAATATGATTTGTTATTTATAAACCGGCTATGCTTGGTAATACTCGGACCAATGGGATAGATTATATTGGGAAGGGAAGAAAATGAAAGCTTTCTCTACCAATACTGGTCCGGTTGTTAGGAAACAAAGAAACCCAAATCTCCAAACAGTACATATCTGAACCCCCACGATCTATCCGGTGTCCGTCGGAGCTGGAACGAGCAACGGGCCTCTCAGTGGAGCAGTAGGCCTCGGACGTGGCAGCTCAGAAATTTAAAACCGTGGTTGCCAAAGTTGGATGCCACGACCGGGGACTGGGCCAGGGCCAGGGCCAGAGCTTCGACAAAGCTGTTATTTGTGTACTCCATCCTGTTCACAAAAACATGTCATTCCGGACATTGATACAGTCCAAGAACACACAACTTTGACCAATAAACATTCGTAATATCTCTATACAAAAGTACTTTTTCTGAGACAAATCTGTGCATATGGTTTCTATGTACTCAATTATCATATTTGAAGTGTTGTCAGTAGCCAAATTTTTAAGCCTCTATTATAGTTTTATGATGTACAATATTCAGTCGGGCAATATGAAAAAAATAACCACTTAGATGAAGTCATATTTTGCCTACGTTTAAAGAAATGGTGTTGCAATGCATGACCAAAGGTTTGAAATGTGTATTTGGTCAGTAATACAGTTTTTATCTGTGCATGTCTAGGTGGACAGAGGTGTACCGCTTAGTGAAGCTTTGCTCATGCATGATAAATGGTTAGAGGACAAAGGAATTAAGCACAAGAACTTTGCTGTTGTCACCTGGTCTAACTGGGATTGCCGCGTGATGTTGGAATCAGAGTGTAGGTTCAAGAGAATCAAGAAGCCTCCTTATTTCAACAGGTAAAATATACCTCATATTTCCATGGATGCAGCTTTAGGACATTGCTTTGTTTTGACTTGACATGGGTGCAAGTTTTAGTTGATTTTGGTGGACCTATTTGTTTCGCAATCAGGCCAACGGCATGAATGCACAGATAATGCTATTCGCTCTATTTCGCTTTTATCTATATGATCATATTAGTTTCTTCCCAAGCATTAATGTCATCATCAGAAAGCCTTAGTGGTGGACATTATTCCTTGGTGACTTTCTCGACCTTAGATATTTCTTAATCTGTGCGATTTCTAAAAACTACAATGGTGCAATTAGCCAATTATTGCTTATTTATTTCTTCGTTGCTTAAACTATTATATATGGCTTGCTTTGCAACTTTTTTACAACAATTGACTCTGATAAAGTCCAGTAGCTTTTGTACTATGGGAAATTGGGAAAAGACCTGCTTGACTGACACAAAGATTAAGAGGTTGATTTTATCGTATCTAATCATATGCTATTAGCAAATAACTATGGGTTTGTCTGGTCGTTTTCAAGTATCTCATAGATCAACATGTTAAGAGAATATATCCTCTTCAGTCATACACCCGTCGTGTATGGCATAATATGATTTGACCGACCAAACATTTGGATGAGGCTGACGCTCCCATGGATGCTCATCCTCATCCCAACCAAACGCTATCATTGTACGGTGTTAAATTAAGTTGGAGGTGACGGTGTTAAAGTAAGTTGATGGTGCTTAGCAGTAGCACAAAGGCTGTTGAACCAATAATCTAGGCTCATGTTATTCTCTTTTGACTATCCCGGCAGATTATATGAGATGGAAGTGAAAACAAATGGATATAGTTTTAGGGTTGTTAGTTGCCCACGTCCCCTATTCTTTTTGTTCCTAAAAAACTAATATTTAGTTTTCAGTATTTAATATAGAGCGTGGCTTTTGTTTGGAGATTCAATCTAAGTCGCATATAGTGAACCTATAAATTCTAGGGCTTGTTTGGAATGGAAGAAGCTTGCATGGAATGATTTAATACGTCTATATTTTCCTTTGAAAATCCGTTGTGTTCCATATAGGTCTTTAAAGCTCGACTTGTAGATGTACATACATGTTATTCAGAAAGTTTTTTGATAAGTTGGAACATATACTCTGTGTCCATACAGTATATTGCTTGCATTTTTCATGCTTAAGGTGATCAAATCAGTCACTGAGTCTAATTTTCGAATATGCAGACTGATTTTTCTGGAGACATGATTTCTCATGCATATAAATTGATAGTCAGTACACTGTAATAGCAGCTATTTGAGGTCAAGGCACAATGTTGTTTAGTTTGAGAACACAAGAGGGCATGCTGGTCGTGACTCTAATATGCTGTCATTTTTATCAGGTGGATCAACTTGAAAGTCCCTTTTCAGGAAGTATATGGGGGTGTCAGGTGCAACTTGAAGGATGCGGTTCAGTTAGCTGGCCTCACATGGGAGGGTCGTGCCCACTGTGGGCTTGACGATGCACGCAATACTGCTCGTCTCCTTGCGCTGTTGATGCACCGGGGTTTCAAGTTCTCCATCACCAACTCGCTTGTGTGGCAACCTGCCCCACAGTCAATAACGTGCCAGCCATCGCCTGACCGTTCTCCAGACCCCACCCTGTTGCAGCATAAGGCCAAGGAGATACTGGGAGCCCATGTCCAGGTTAATAATAATCCATATGCTGGTAGCACCGCAGGAAAGGAAAGGCCAATGTACTGCTTCTGTGGAGTGCTGAGCAGGTGGAACATTGTACGCAAACCGGGTCCCATGCAGGGAAGATATTTCTACGGATGCGGCAACTGGACTGTCGCAAGGCGGGCCATATGCCCGTACTTTGCGTGGGCGTCGTGAATATAACGACGCCCTGTCCCGAGCAAAATCTCGAGGGCAAAGTGGCCTGGTGCTTTAACTAGGGGAGGCTACTAGTCGCGGTTGCCGGGCCTTGCCGCGCCTCCCCAATGGTACATATATGATTATATATGACATTGCTCATAAGACAATGGGAGTTGACTAGGTAGTGTCTAACCTGTCATACTGACTTCTGTTGATAGAAGAGTGGGGATCAGATGCTGCTTAGGATGCTTTTTTATCCACGAATAAGTTTATGGACGCTTGTGTTTTTAACTTGAATGGAACTCTAGTAGGTGTGCATTTGTGCAACTAGATCGTGAAAAGTGTGGCTTGCGTGTGTTTGGAAGAACAAGTATACACATGGAACATGATGAATCATATCTGAAGATTGAAATAGTAAATCCAGTTTGTGATGATCTTGGTTAAAATGATCGTCTGTTTATTCCTGCCTTTTGGGGTTGCACCGAGTTCTCTCCCCGTCCCTTCTATTTTTGCTTTAGTTTAACTTTAAACACATGGTTGTGGAGAAATCCGCGCTTATGGGATGAGCTTTTGTTAGTGAATCCTTGATCGTAATGTTCATAGAACAATAAACTCAACACAGTAATTCTGGGACGAGCCTCTTGTTAGTGAATCCTTCTGGGATTTCTCAAAACTGACAAGCTGGAGAAAACCGGAAAAAATAACATACGTATATTCTTTGGTTATTACTACCTCTGTTCTGGGAGTAGCTCACAATAATCCAGCATTTTTTTAACAGCTAAAATACCAACACTGCTCCGCTCCGCTGAAAAATGACAATCACTGTTTAATTTACCCCTCAATTCTCGATCTAGCTCCCTCAGAGATTGTAACGACTTACGAGCTTTCTAACAGTCACATCGGCCTCGCTCACTAGCTTTCCCAAACTAGCGCAAGGCAAGTAATATTTGTAAAATGCATTTCTTTGTGCGAAGAAGATGCCTTCTTGGTTGATGGAAAATGCCAGGAACAAGTTACTTTAGTTTTTTTCACCACTAACCAATTTATCTATTTATATTTCCTCTCTTACTTAACACGAGTAGTAAGTAACCAATAGGTCAACCAAAACCTCGAAACAAAATGGCCAAGGAAAATGCGCAACTGAAAGGCATGCATCCTATTCTATTCAATAGGATTTAACCCCAAACCTGACGACTAACTACTACTCCCTCTGTTCCAATTTAATTGACTTACTATTCACCAAATGTGGATGTATCTAGACATGTTACAAGTATAGATACATCCACATGTGGTGGATAGCAAGTCAATTAAAGTGGAACGGAGGGAGTACATTGGTCATAACATTTACTCCTCTATGCCGAATTATAAAATGTTTCGGATATTTCAATGCATAATACATAGACTGAAATGAGTGAACAACACATTAAAACACATATATATACATACAATTCAGAAAAAAAAACAGAATATCTTATACTCCCATAGAAAACTATGGAGTAATTTAGAACGGACGGAGTAGACGGAGAAGTTGGGGGCATCGTCGGCTCATCCACTGCCCATAGACAACTCCATCGCCCTACATACCCTCCCTCCCTAAAATACCAACGATAATAGCTCAGCCCAGCTCAGCTCATTCCGCAGCAGCTGTCCCACTTCTCTTCCCTGCAAAACAAAAAAACAAAAATGCACTGAAAAATGTATGTTGATAGTTGTTTCCGAGACCAAGCGGCAGCAACAAACACGTACTCTGATGATGCCTCCTCCTTCCCCGGCAGTATCGGCTCCCACACAGGCACTCGAACGGTTTCACGGGTTTTTGCTTCTCGTAGTCAAAATTGATGCCGTAATCCTGAAAACCAGAACCATCTCGCTCAGCATCTGTCTTTTGCTGCGGTTCTAATATGTCGACATTTCTTTTATCTTGCAACAGTTGTGCACTTTTTACTTTTAAAGAATATAATACTGTTGACCTGTACAAGAACAAATTCTTGGGATACAATGCAACTAGTAAAAAAAGTAAAGCTAACAGTAAGCACACTGGATATACATACATTGGGGAAGCCTACAAATATAGAACAGCAACCTCAACCTCAACCTCAACCTCAAGCAATACCATGAGATTTGTTCACTTTTTGCAGCTATACTCTAGGGAAGTCTACTGAAAAATACACAACTTCGTCTGTACGAGCAAAGGTTATACCATGCATTGCTATTAAGAAACTATATAACACATACCCATGTCAGTTCCTCAAAAGCCTCCACCTTCGTGCTTGTGAAGAATGCAAGCTGTTTTTATAAAAAAAAAACATCAACATGACGTGTCTCTCTTGTGGTATTATCACAGTCCGACATGGGTAAAGTTGTCAAGGGTAGCTTACATGATAATAGTGATGATCAGGACTCTCCACTTCAACAGGAACCACTGCTAGATTTGCATCACAGCATCTACATGGGAGTGTTGCTACGGTCAGATTTTTTTTGAAGACAAGTTATAAGCCTCATCATTTATGCTGTCATTTAAAAAAATCGTAACAATGACCAGAAAGAGCTAGAGCACACCTGTGGTTGATGAATCTGCAAACATTGCCATAAAATGTTCCATCTAGGCATAAAGCCTCTTCATCCTTCAGCACCCTTTCAGAACACCAACCAGCATCCAAAAGTATTGGATGCACATACTTATCATTTTGCATGTTTTCAACGTCCCTTTCATGCAGTTCTGTATTTGTTAGTATCTCCCCAGCATATTCACAAACAAAAGCTCCTTTCGGCAATTCATCAAGAGCACGGAGCCCCCAGCCTGTCCCTTTTCCCGTGAAGAAAACCTAATAAAAGTTGAAAACCATCCAACATCAGTATACTCAGGACGCTGCACACAGAAAATAAAGGAAACCTAGCGCCCCAGCAATCTCGTTCAGAAAAAAAAACATTAAAAATATTACCTGTAGATTGCGTGTGATGCCACGTTGAACCACACGGTTACCGCATTGCATGTTACATCCACATTTGCTCCAGCACTCTTTGATAAATTTCCTAACAATGTGGCCCCTGCAAGACTCTGGTGAAGCTTTATTTTTAGAACTCTCGAGCGGGCAAGTTTTACAAAACACCTTCCGATGTTCTTCAGGGAAGCGGTTCACCGAGACACACTTATCAATGAATGCTGGCCTAACCAAACCTTCTAGTGTATATGCATATTCACCCCCTGTTTCTCTTGCACAAGCACATGGTTTGAGTGAGGACAAGCAGTTGCCAAAACAATCAGCACAACAGTCTTCACCACCAATATTTGCAAGTGACATGTTAACAAGAGCATTCTGGAATACAACGCTGCGTGGTATATAATAGAAGGAAGGTGGGCATTTCTCTCTTCCAGATTCATTTATAATTGATATCCTTATTTTTTCTTCCCCCTTAGATATATCCGTTACATCATGGTTAGTCCTCGATGTGGAAAGCACAAGACGTCGTTGCTGGGCAAGAGTCGAATTCACTGGACCACTATCCGAGCGGTTAGAAACCAATAGTTTCTCTTCAACTACCTGTTTCCTATTTTTACTGTCCTCTGACCTGCTGCCAATTCCAGCAACATCTGATTGCGTATTGTGCTCTACAGTATGTTCAGTGCCCAGCTGTACAACACACTGACATATCTTGGTCATGAGGTTGCCAACGGAAAAATCAGGAGGAAGACCCTTGTATGAGCGTAGACATTTACTCTCAACCATCTTGAAAACTGCTTCTAAAGCAGGCATGCGGAACTTTGATGGGTCGACACTGCATTTCAGCGACATCTTGACCTCACCCATAGAAGATGATGCTACCTCAATGTCTAGACAAGGTGTTCCCTGCACATTTACAACACCAGATCCTGTTCCATTGTTCAATCCGCTGCTTGTTGGCTCTACAGATAAAGTAGTCCTTTCCTGATTTCTGCATCTCTGAATTTTCCTGTTTCTAGCACCTTTAAAAAGTTCAAAGGAGTCCAATCAGAATAAGATCATTGCTGAAAGAACATAACAGCAAAATGTGATTGACGAAAGACATATTAACACGTTTGCTAACAAGAGTTCCACCAAGCAAAGGTTGTGCTACCAGCAAGCCTTATCTAACACATTAAGTTAAAGCATGCAACCAGTGTTGGGAGCAATATTAACAAGAGTAGCATTGATCTATCTACGCTTTGGGAGACAGTTTTAACGAATCGAGCAGATTGTGGAACAAGTGCTTATGTTTTAACAACACTACCATCGACTGTTACAAACTTACCAAGCAAAGAAGTACAATGTATCAATCATGATCAAGTAAAAGACGTAATCTATCTCCTTAATTTAAGGCTTACGAGGACAAAAGAAAAATCAAAGGCGAGCTCGAACCTGGGATCTGTTTAGGATTTCGGCCCGGCTGCAGCGGAGGCAATTCTCGAAGCAACTTCTCGGAGGATGCGTCGCGCGAAGGGTCGATCAGGCAAGGCTGCACATCCTGACAGCCCGGCGCATCCATATCGACAGGTTCAGGCTTGGGCTCCCTCAGGAAGGCGGCAGCTGGGGATCCGCATCGATGGTCTCCCCGTGCCGCCTCTTGCGCAGCGCCCTCGTCGAGGCTCCGGCCTGCGGACGAGGCGAGACGACCATCTCCTCCTGCTCGGCCGTGGGGGACGGAGGCGAGGGAGGGCCGAGGGAGGTCGAAGCGTCTCCTCCTGCCTGGATATCGTCGTCGTCCATCTCCTCCTGCTCCTGCTCCGGCCCCCCATTGCCGCTCGCCTGAAAACCCCGGCCAAAAGAAAACCATTTTATATCCCAGGAGAGTGGATGATGGAGTAGGGAGCAGAGGATGGGTTGAGGAGGGGAGGAAGGGACATCGAGGATGGCGTCGACGAGGACGCGGTAGGAGTCGTCCTCGATGAGCGCCCAGTTGGCGTAGAGCTTGACGAGGGGCTTGAGGGCGGCGAGGGATTGCTTCCTGGAGAAGCCGAGGGCGGCCATGGCCGCCAGCGCCCGCCGCGCCCTAGGCGTGTTGGAACCCATCCTCGGCTCCGGCCCGACTCAGTGGGTGGACATTGGCATCGCCATTGCTAGGGTTCGCAAGGGGTTGGGGTTGGGGTTTTTGGGGGATTTGGGGGATGGAAGACGATTCGAGAATACACTGCAGTGTGGATCCAAGCTGTGCCTGTGTCAGGGCCTCAGGGGAGAAAGCGAACCAAAGTGGAGTGACAATTTCCTGCTCCCAGGACCAGTGCTCCGTTTGTTTGAAAATTTTAAAAAACATATTTAGAAGTTTAAAATAAATCTGAAAACAATCACATGTTCTCAATGATTCAATGATGTAAGCTAAATGCGTGCAAAATCACAATGCGAAATATTTTGTATTCTGAGCTACACAAAAATTAAAAAATATTCAAATCTGAGTATAGTTGTTTCAAATTTTCAAATTTATTTTGTGTATCCCATAATATAAAGAATTTTGCATTGTAAATTGAGAACATGCGGATTGTTTTCATATTTATTTGAAACTTTTAATAAAATGATTTTTTTTTAAACAGAGGGAGCACTGGTGCTCGGGAGCCAAATTCCAAAGTGCGGTTCAAATGAATCTATGTGTCATTGTGTCAAGTGTATGCAGAGTAGCCCATATGCAAGAAAGGAGAAGATCCCGACACTGACATAGAAATCGATTGCAACACTAGAGCAGAACTAGGGCGATTCCAATCGCTGCCACATTTTCCTTTGAATCGATACCACAATGCACAAGGTATAAGAAGAAAATATTACATTACCATGATCGTAGGACAAACAAACTTCACTACCATTTTTTCCTTGTCTCCTCTAAAGGCAGCATAATTGACTTTTAATAGGAAAGTTGAGCTGAGACATTGCGCCATAATGAAGCCACGACGAAGCAGCAGAGACCTAGACGTTGATGGTTGGGTGGAGGCAGGGCGGAGTCAGGATGTAATCAAACCCAGGGCCATCGTAGGCTACTAGAGCTTCGAGCAAGAGATACATACTGAAACTTCAAATTTAGCAAAGAAAACATTCATACAGGCCACACCCTGTGTGCGGTGTGCCTAGGTCATGTCTCCGCCCCTGGGTGGAGTGCGGTGTGAGGTCCTGGGAATTCAACGAAGGTTGGACCACTAGGCACTAGCAATGGCATAGAACGGGAGGCAAATTGCACACATAAAAAATCGCTTTAGGGGCTTCCCCTACCACATTCCTTTCAAAAAAAATTAGCATCTTCCAGACTCTTTTTCTTGGAATGAATCAACTTTTCTAGGAAGATGGAACATTTTGGGATAATATATTAGTAGTGGGTTTTTCAGGGAAACCATATGGTTTGTTATGGATCCTCTTATAAATAATGTTCGATATCAAGGAAATGCCATTTTTGTATCATAGTAACTCTTTTTTTTTACATAAAAAAGAAATGAGGCCTTATCAGTATTTTTCTTGGATTCAGCCGTGAAGGATCCGTCTAAACCAATTAGCCAACTCTTACTTCGATTTTTTTGGGTGCCTTTTAAGTACCAAAAATTTCTTTGTTAGTAAGGAATCAAATGTTGGAAAATTACTTTCTACTCGCTCCATTTCTAAATTTAAGATGTTTTAGCTTTTTTTCTAGATTCACATATATCTACCCCCTCCATTTCAGTCTGTATCTATACCATATCTAAAATAACTAAAACATTTTGTATTTTGGAATGGAGGGAGTACTAGATACTTGAATGAAAACAAAGATACCATAGTTCCCGCTACTGTTGTCATAGGATACTTATCAAAAGCTAAATTTCGTACTGGATCAGTCCATCCTATTAGTAAACCCATTTGGAGAGAATTATCGCATTTTGGTATTCTTGATCAATTTAGTCGGATATGTAGAAATCTTTTTCGTTATCATAGTGGACAGTCAAGAAAGTATCAACTAAAGTATATACTTCGACTTTCGTGAGTTTGAACTTTAACTTGTAAATAGAAAAAAACATGATATGAACTTTTATGAACGATTGGGTTTGGTATTTTTATAATTTATTTACCGAAGACGGGACATATTCTTTTTATGTTCAGTAAAACAACTTTTTTGTTCTTTCTGTGGATCGCAGATTGAGCATATTGAAACTTGGTGGGAGAATTGATCAATCTTCTCCACCACTATTTTCTTGAAAACCGGTCTCCATTTTCTTGTTATTTCATAATTAGCCACCAAATCTTTTAAGTACTTTGCCCCCATCAGAATTACTTCTGGGACGAACATGTATTAAACGTAGTCGGTGCATTGAAGAAATGACTTCTTGTTTTATGTTTGGTTGCGAACAGAAAAGTTGATACGGCCAAGTTAGTCGGCGCCAGATTAAGGTTCTTGTCTGAAAGGGCGTGTGTTCAAAATCCCACTGTCAACATTCTAACACATTTTTTGCAGTACTTTCTTCCTTCAACGTTTAGAGTCGGTCCCCTTTTTCTAATCCGAATTGAAATTTGCCCCAAACTGACTTATTCTACCAATTTCACTCCGGAATTTGCTTTGCCAGTATTTGATACTCGCTTTGACCCCTTATAAGTGCCGTGGAGAAACAACTAGCTTAGTACACATCAGACGCTTAGTACAAATCAGACGCACAGGTCACGACATTTATATCGGATCGGAGGGAGTAGTTTAATCGCAATAGCAATAGATTTTGTTACCATCAACACTGGCTATATACCCCCTAATTTTGGGCTATATATCTTTGCCTGCTTGTTTTAATATTGTTCTATTGGGGATATTATCAGATCACAACTTGATCAACAAATAGTTCTGTATGACCATCCAATATAGATTTGCACAGATACACACCGCGGGTCATGCTCAGTGTCTCGTTCCTACAACGATCATGCTTGCTCTACAAAGCTCTCCAAAACTAATACACCACGGGTTGGCTCACCATGCATGATAGTTAGCAGCACAAGGCTACGCATCAAAATTCCCTCATAGATCCACGATAGTTTATACTTCAAGAGGCCTGCGATTTCCCGATGGAAAGATCCATGTGAAGGTAGGCGATGCAGGCGACAAAGAAGAGCAGCAGCGCAGATATCAGCATCAATGGTTCCGCCAGCATGAAGACTGGATTGAATTCATAATACACCTGCAGTTCACAAAAATGACGATAAGTTGCAAAGCGACAAGACCTGATAAACAAGGCCAATTTGTGGCACGGAGCAAAGTACCTGGAAAGGAACATTGTGCTCTCCTACTACGTTTTTCTTCTTCAGCACCACTGTCGTCCTCCCGACAACATCAAGATAGGAATAACTAGTCTGCATCGGTCACATATACATATAAATACATAATCAGAACTGTGACTCGAGAAAGGAAAAACGATATCAATCCAGAACAAACTTCTCGGTACGAGCAAACTTCTATTTCAGGTAGTTGATGGAAATATGGGATTACCTCAAGATGTTGCTCAGTCAGAAAAGGAACAACAGCTTGTGGACTCTTTGATCCCTCGGGAAGCACAACCTGTGACATTACGGTTTAATAAATGAGGCTGCTAAGATGTACATAAGAAAAGCAAGAGCTACCTTCCCTATTAACACCATCCGGTCTCTTTATCAAGAAATATTTTTCGCTTTTTTAGTAATTACTTCAGTTCACGAGAATTTCAAGAAGAGCTAAGATATGCAACGAACATGACTAGTCAACTCAGAAAATGAGAGATGACTGCACAGGCTCGTGTGTGTGCATATACTGTACATTCCAATGGCAGCTCTCGACATGGGTTGTTGCCACATAATATAATAGACTAAAAGTACTCCAATTCTTTACCATTACAATAAAAATGTTTCATCGGAGTTGGATTTTGTGCAGACTTACCTTGATAGTAAGATTATCAACGACGGTATTCAATAGAGGGCATCCAAATGTAAGGTTGGCAAAACGTCGACCATCTTCTGACTCAAACAGGAAATCTTGCAACGGCATACCATAGCCGATGGTGAACGTGCAATGCCAGCCACCAAATAATGGATATCTTGGCTCGAATTCTAGTTCTGACTGAATTAACAAAAAATTAAGTGACAAGATTAGTTCAAGATTAACATTTAAGTAAGCAAGAGTATCTAATTTGCTACCAACTAGCATACTGAACTGTTAAAGTTCAACTCAGTGGAAACTACCGTTTACCTTGTATGAATCACTACGCAGATTGGATGAGGAGATGTTACCAATCTCATCACGATAGTAAACTGAATGAACTCGAGGAGGCAACCTTGCGAGAAGATTCTTAAACGATGATGCTCCGCTGACAGATTGCCTAGACTGATAGTCGAGCCTAGCAACAAAGTTATAAATGGGTGACCACGAAGGATTGTACTAAGTAAACTGACCAGCATGAGATACAGAATGATTGATTTATTAATACTCCATACAGCTTAGAATCTAAAGATCTTGATTTCGAGTCCATAAGGCATGTTGTTATTCATGTATTTACCTACTCGTGTTTGATTTCAACATGACCAAGCCAGAAGTAAAGCATTACTGGAAGATATTAGGCTATTTATTGTTTATCTCGAAGCTACTTGACCTATATTGTTGGAGGAAGTTGATAAATAACCAGAGAGATAATTTGTAATCGACTATGGCAGTAATAGAGTCCAAATTCAATGCATTTGCCTCTTTTAGTTAAGGGTTCAGGTAACCCAACACAGTTTGGTGGAGCCATTTGATTCAGAGCTTCGACAATTGTAACAATGTTATTGGAACGATAGATGGTGCATGTAATTACAAGAATACAGTTCCATTGGTTGGATGCCAAAACCATTTTTGAAGCAGATATGCTAAGAAAAAGATTGAGTTGAAAGACGGTTGCAGCTAACCTTGAAAAGACTCCTTTGTGCGAGCACCGCCATGCTTAAGTTTATACTGTTCGGTGACCTGGACATTCCCCCAGTGAGAAATCTCCACCTTGCGCACAAGCTCCTCGACAACTGCAAACGGACTGTTGTTCTCATAGTGCACGAGTATCGGCAAGTACACGTACGGAAGCTGGTCCTTGTATGTGCCATATTTCACTTCGGGCCCGAACGACTGGTGGGATCCACTCTGGTGAAGGACTCCACCCTTTTGCTCGGCATCATCTTGATGTAGGTAACCTGCTCCAAGACACGGTACGGAGAGAGGAGGACCGCGCTGTCGCGGTAGTAGACCAGCTGGGACTCGGACTGTGTGATCTCTGCCGGGAAGGGCTCCAGGGAGTGCGTCAGCACATAAAAGACCTCCAGGGTAGCCGTCTCGGCGGGTTTCAATGGCGCCCTCAGCGAAATGGAGTAGAGGCGAGCGCCGTTCGGGGTATCGGCGGCGAGATCGACGGGCTCCACCGGGAGCTGCACGTACACCTTCTTCTTGCGCTTCCCCTCAGCCCTGGTCGCCTTGACGATGGCGAGGTGCTGGGCCTCCACGGGCGTGAACGCGATGAGAACATTTGACGCGTCAGAGCCGGTGGCTGGGTTATGGACCTGGTAGCGGAGGGTGGAGTATGAGTGGATACACAGGGGAGGAGTTGATGGCGGGGGGATGGAAGGGCGTGGAGGGTTTACCTTGAGCGTGAGGTACACCTTGACGATGGGTCCGGTCAGGTCGATCTGCAGGTAGGTGAATTGCAGGTGTTGTTAATGTTACGGCCAAGATGTATATACAATACGCAATGCAACTCTACTGAAAGAAATATGTATGTGCAGGGCACGATCTGTTAAACCCTAAACCCAAAATTTAATCGCAGCACTAGCACAAGGCATCAGATCCTAGGGTGAGAACACACACATGATCGCTAATCAGCTGAAGCTCAGCTCGAATCCTTTCATGGTTACGGCATATGAGTTGGATCGCAGAGAAAGACCCTGAATTGGATACGAAACTACGATCCAGATTTGAGTAATCGTTCGAGGCCGGCGACGCAACGAACCCTAGTCAGTATTGACACATTCACAGCCACCTTATCAGGATGATTCAGGAGGGACCAGGATGGAGAACATACCCTCTTCTCGGCGGAGACGACCCGGATGCCGTCCTCCGGCGCAGGCGACGAGGGGGAGGTAGCGGCGGCGACAGTTAAGGCGACGGAGACGGCGAAAAGGAGTAGGACGGAGGTGGGGAGGGACGGCGCCATGGTGGTGGTGGTGGTGGTCGTCTCCGGCCCGGCGACCTGAGATGAGATCTGCAGCACAAACACAGAACACTCGCTGCCTGCCTACTGCTGCTTGGGCTGGGCCCTCTTCTTCCGTTGCTTGTAAGGTGGACTAGTCAACAGATCGCACCCTCCTCTCAGCCGTCCATCGCTGATCCCATGGTTGTACTCGGCCGCGGCCGTCCCTCCAAGTATCGATCTTCTCTTCCTTCTCTTTTTACCCGTTCTTCTCTTTTTTGTTCGAACTCGCAAGTTAGTGAGAGAAGGTTTCCTTTTCTGCAGTTTCGTCAGTACATCTCAGCCGTCTGTATTGCATTGCTTGAATTTGGATTTTTTTTTTAGAATGAAGGAATGCGGTAGGGGAAATCCCTACAGAGGGTTTCTTTTTTAAATATTAAGAAGCCAAATGTGTGTCTGTGGGATTTGAATCCGGGTGGCTAGATTATACATACATTTTTCTAACCACTCACTCTTGTAAGTCTCTTAGTTTGAAATCGTAAATACATCTCAGTTGTTTGCTACCTTGCTCAACTACACTAGACTGGCAACATCTTTTTCTCCTTTCAAATCGGGGCATATATGGTTGACTTTACATCTTATTCATTGCGAAGATTTTTTTTCTTCAGTTGAGAATCTACCTGTGGTAGGATGGTTAGGAGGGTGGTTGCACCCCCAACACACCAGAGTTTAAACCCCAGGTTTGACGCTGGTGTTTCTCATTTAGGCGGAATATTCTTCGTGGGAGACGACGTTCCCGTCGACAACGAGGCGCCCGTGGTGACTTCGTCAATCTCTCCGCCGTCTCAATCTTTTGGAGGTGCTCATAGGGGTAGGGTGTGCGCGCGTGCGTTCATATGGTGAGTGTATGCGCGTGTATGTGAGCATCTGCGTTATACCGTGTTTCACAAAAAAAGGATTTTTTTCAGTTCATTTGTTTGCTCTTTGCAAATTTTCTCTACATGCTATGTGAATAAGCTCTCTCACGATGCCTTGTGGTTTATAGCTAGAAATTCCATGTTTTGTGTGATCTTTGATGGCTTGTTGTTGTTGAAACTGTGATTCGGGAATGCAAGATATTATTGCACGTTATGTAATAACTATATTCTATCTTATTTAAATTGTTCACAAATTGCACAGAATTGTACACATTATACATTATGACTGCTATTTGAAGATAAACTTTTACTGAAACCTAATCACCTAAGAACTTCAGTTATCTACATATTTGTTGAGAAGATTATTTTTACACAAATCTAATTAAGGCCTCTCGTTGTGTTCGTTGCATTTATGCACTGCTGCAAGAGAAACTTCATAAGAAGGAAGAAATCTCTAGATTCACATCATTGGCTTGGTCTTTTTCAAGTCATAAATTTTGAACACACCCCACTTTGTAGAACTAATCAACCGAACCACGCCAGCACCCGCAAGCGCGGTGACCTTCTGTTGCTGATCCATGACATCCACCTCTCTCAAGACGTCGACTCTCGGGCCCTGACCAAGTGTGTCGCGCCTCGGAACGTGCTCCACATGTCAGATGTCTACAAGCTCTGCCACTTCGGTGGTGTGTCGGCCAACTTTGGCTCGTTTGTGTGGCAAGGTTGGGCTCCGACTCGCGTGAAATTCTTCGCGTGGCTCCTCGTTCAGGTCACGGGGTCCATACCCATGATCTCCTCCTGATGAAGGGCATCGTCACCGCAGCGGAGCCCCCCCCCCCACCCCTTGAGAATGCTAGCCATATGGTCCTCCACTGCCCTCATTCCGCGGCGTTCTGGGCTCACGTCGGGGTCGCCGTTTGTTGAACTGTTAAAAGGGCTTTTATGTTTCTGGCCCATGTGGCCCATTTACTCTCAGCCTCTCAGGAGCTGATATATGTACGTGACCCTCAGTGAGAAACCCTAGAAGAATAGACAGAAGTTGTCATCTCCCCCAGGTCAGCCACCACCTCTCTAAACTACATGGTATCAGAGCTAAGGTTGAAGATGGAGATGGAGCAGCAGCGGATCTGGTAGTTCTGCATCAAGGGAGTGTTGTGGCAGAGCTCAACCATGGGAGACGACGTGACGAAGGCGCTGGACAAACTTGAAAGTGCATGTGTTGCCCCATGCGTGGTTTTGGTAATTAATGACAATCCTTATGGACTAATGTTTGCATTGAGATATACTTGTAGATCTTGTCCATAGGAAAAGATTGGAGTTTATGTGTTGGACTCTAGAAGATTACATGATGACCAAGGTTCCATCCAAGTGTTTATATGAAGAATAGTCATGTGAAGAGATGAGCTTATTGCAAGCATGGCTTGGAAAAGAAGATTGAGTGAACTTCATGTTTATCTCCAAGCCATCATCTATATCAAGAGAAGAATATGAAGCGCAAGTGGATACATGAAGACGGAGCTTAGCGAGGCTCTCCCATAATAGAGTATGGGGAGCATTTGGAGATGTCTTCATCAAGCATGTGCTAGCAAGCACAATCAAGAAAGGTGTCCCAACTTGAGGGAGTCAAGATCGTCATCATCTAGCTCAAGTGGAATGCTCAAGGCAAAGGTATGATCTTGATAGGGTTTCTATTTTACCGTCTCGTGGTGTTAGTGGGAGACCGGGTTATAGGATATACGGCGTACTATCAAGAGGGCTCTCAAGTGAGTAACTTGATCGCATCTTTGTGGAGAGCTCAAACCTTTGCATATTTGGCATATCATCTTTCTTGATTCTTATTTGGCTTTTATCCATGTGAGAATTTAGAGCTTGTGTTCATCTCCATACCAAGCTCTAGTTCATCAAGAACGGATTTCATTTGAATATCTTGTGATGTTGGAGGTTTTACCGGTTCGTCTTTTGTTGAGAGGTCAAACTCTCCTCTTGTGTTCTCCTCCTCACATGATGGACTATAACGTGTATATGCATGATCTTGTTGTGCTTGTGATTATCTTCGGAGCAAGCCCAAGATCATAGATAATGGAGTCCGGATGGAAAACTTGTTGCGTTCTCGGTGTTGGAAATATTACCGGTCCTCCTCGAGATAAGGTCCACACCTTCCATGTGTGATATCTACTCTATATTTGTGACCCTTAATATCGCAGTGTTGGAAAGCTCTTGTCGTTACATTTCTAAACTCGTTGGTTTCATCTCGTTTGGAGCTTCCTTGCAAAAGTTATCGCAGTTGATGATCCCGAAGAGCAAGGCTTTGATACCTGCAAAAGTAAACGGATTAGGTTGAGACTCCAAGTGCAGAGTGTATAGTAAGTGGAAGACAGTTTTCCCCATGAGGGGTGACTCGAGGGTTTAATATTGAACTCTCGGGGAATCTGAAGTGATAGATTTATCTTCTTATCCTTCTTTTGGCTACCTACAAAACAAGGTTAGATGTTTTGGTCCTCAACCTCACCTGTGGTTGTCAAGCACAAGGTGTAAGAATGATATCAGGATAGTTATGCAATGCAAACAAGAAATAAATATGCAATGATGGTGGATGCAATGATAAATGATATTTTTGGGTTTTTGAATGATGTATGCAAGATGAAAAGTATTTTTGTATTTTCGGATTTAATGATGGCTGAAAATAGAAAAGTGGTATATGGTGTTGGAAAGGTGTTTCTTATGATTAAAAATGGACTGGGGTTCATGGTTTCACAAATGCACTCTCTCTTTATAAAGTGGTAGACAATGGAACACACACAGTTAACATATGAGATTGCAACACAGGGTTTGATAACAAGTTACTTAAATATATGGGCATCACGTCCTAACATAGAGATCTTTTGGTTATTAACCTCTCTTATACTCCACCAAGATGCGAACTAAATCATAACACCTCAGTAATTAAGATAACTCGGAGTATAGCATTAAGTATCATGACATGAAGTGAAAATAAGAACATGCTAGATCTAGTCATGGAGTAGTGGCAATGGTCACGCCCACATCACCGGTAGTATGGTATTTTAGTTTATCCCTAGTGAGGCAACAAAGTAAGGTAAAGATACCAAAGTGGATCGCAGAACTTTCTCTCACGTTCACTGCACTAGCCACCCCCCGTTACTCCAACTAATGCACACGTTCCCCCACACACGCTCTCATAAACATGCTTGATCAAAACAAGTAGACAAGAACGGGGTACATAATATGCATCTATACTCATAACTGAAACAAACATTGCAATCTCAAACATATATTAACTCATAAAGATCCACCACAAAGGTATTACAACGGTGACCGTAATCATGTTCAGCAGCTCATACGGTGCTAATTAGTAAAGCTCAAGAGAGGAGAGATACATAAGTTACTTCCACAAACCCATAGTCCAGAGGTGGACTACTCCCTCTTCATCATGGAGACGGTGGAGAAGTCGATGGAGAAGATGGAGACCACGCCGACAGCGCCCCGCCGGAGTTTTCCCCCTCCAATCTGCAGCTCCTGATCTCCGTTTCGGTGTTTCTGTGTTTGTGCGGCGCTCCTTCCAGAGAACGTCGGGGGACCTTTTTTATAGGCGTTTTTAGGTCAAGACAATGTCGATGGAGAAGAGATCGAAGGCAACGGAGCCACGAGGCCCAAATGGGTGGGTCCCACGCGGCTACAGTACCAGGCCGCGTGGGGCCCCCTCGTTTGGCCCTCGAGCCTCCGTTTGGTCGCTTCCTTCGCCCACAGGTCTTCTTCCTTCCAAATATTGACGCCCGTAAATTTCCAGGTGATTTCGTTGACGTTTGGGTCCCTGAAACATTAAAATAAGAAAACGGGGTTTTCTGCCTGTGCAGGGTTAATTCCATAAAAATAGGAAATAAATGAATATTCCCAAAAATCATTATAAAACATTGATATAACCCTTATATGATGCAAATATGATTGGAATATAAGCAATTAAAGTGCAAAGTTCATGTATGCATTTTACATGCATCAACAGTTCAGGTTTCAGGCTGAAATCCTGCCAGCGGTAGTACCGCCGGAACGGGCGGTAGTACCGCTGGCCCTGGGCTGGGAAGCCGCAGCGGCAGTACCGCTCCCAGTACCGCCGAAATACATCTTCGGACGCAATGTGCGGTACTGGCAGCGGCACTGCCAGCGGTAGTACCGCCCGAGGATTCCTGCGCAGCCCGAAGCGGCGGTAGTGCCGCCCGCACTACCGCTCCAGACATGCCTCAGAGGCTTTGTGCGGTACCGTCCGCGGACTACCGCCCATTCCAGCGGTAGTACCGTCGGCACGGGATGAGGTTACGACTGACTGTTTGATCCTGCGGCTGCGCAAAGCGCGCTGGCGGTAGTACCGCCATTTTCAGCGGTAGTGCCGCTCTGGCGGTAGTACCGCCCATTCCAGCGGTAGTACCGCTCGTTCACGAATCTGTCTCCAACGGCTCGTTTTTCTGGGGGTTCTTTTTAAGGCCCCCTTCTTCCCCAAAGGGGTAGTTCTTCCAAGCACTTTTTACCTCTTCTCTCTCCTCCATTGTTGACCTTGGAAAGCTTGCCCCTCTCCCAATTCCTCCCATGATTCTTGCATATCTTTGAAGGATTTGAGAGAGGAGATCTAGATCTACATTTCCACCAATCCATCTCTCCTCTAAGTGAGGGGAACCTAGTAGATCTTGATCTTGGAGTTCTTGGTGTTTCTCCTACTTTGTTCTTCCTCTCTTCTCCCTCCATAAGCATTAGTTGCTTTTGGTGGGATTTGAGAGTGAAGGATTTGAGCCTTGTGCTCTTGCCTTTGCTTTGTTGCATCGGTTTGTGCTCTCCACGAGGATTCGTGGAAGTTGAAAGCTTGTGAACTTGTTACTCTTGGGTCTTTGGACCCTATACGCCCATGGGGTGGTTCAGACCCTTGTGTGGTCACTTGTAGCTGTTCGGGAGCCCCCAATCCCGTTGTGGGTTGTGCCCCGGATCGTTGTTGTAAAGGCTCCGGATTCCGCCTCGAAGGAATTCCGATAGTGGAAGGTGAACCAAACCTTTGTGGTGCGGTTCATCGGAGAAGAAGGTGAAACCTTTGTGGTTGTTGAACCATTGTGTTGGTTCACACCTCTCCAACGAGACGTACTCCCATAAAAAGGAGGAACTCGGGAATACATCCTCGTCTCCGCGTGCCTCGGTTATTTCTATACCCGAGCTCTTTACTTATGCACTTTACATTGTGATAGCCTTCGTGCTTGAAGTATTCTATATTGCTATCACCTTGTTGCTTGTCTTGCTTAGCATAAGTTGTTGGTGCACATAGGTGAGCCTAGTTTATTTAGGTTGTTGGCTTGTTAATTTAAACACATAGTTTTATTCCGTAATTATCAAGCTTAAACCGAAAAAGTTTTAATCGCCTATTCACCCCCCTCTAGGCGACATCCTTGTCCTTTCAAAGCTGGCGGATATTCTCACCGCCAGAAATGGAGAAGGTGCTGCTACGGCCAAGGCAGCAGATGGAGCTCGGGCAGAGGGAGTGCAGAAGCTGGAATTGACGCCAAATGAGGTCAAACTGGAGGGGGTCAGCAATTATTTGAGCTGGTCCAGAAGAGGGTTGTTGCTACTGAAGATGAAGGCTGTGGAAGGATATGTGCTAGGAGAAGTTGATGAACCTTCAGAGAAAAAGGGTGTTGAGTGGAAGAAATGGAGCACTACTGATTCAGGTATACCTGTGTGGTTGCTCAGCTCCTTAACTCCATCGGTTGCTGCATCAGTTGAAGCACTTTCTGCTTCAAAGGAGGTATGGGAAGCTTTATCTGAGATGTATTCTGGAAAGGGAAATGTGATGTTGATTTCCCAACTTGAGGACAGAGTGCATGATCTGACTCAAGGTGAAAAATCAGTGATGACCTATGTAGGGGAACTGAAGCAGTTATGGGCAGATTTGGATCATCTTGATCCTTTGGTGCTAGCTCATTCTGAATGTGTTGTGGCAGCAAAGAAATGGATTGAAGGCAGGCGGGTGCTGAAGTTTTTAAAGGGATTGAATCCAAACTTTGAGAATAGAAGGGCAAGTCTGATGCACCAAACTCAGTTACCTTCACTTGAATCTGCTATCGCTGCCATTACGCAAGAGGAGACAAGACTGAAATGCAATGAAAAGGGAGAATTCACACAAAGGCCTGCATATCATGTGTCTGAGAGGCAAGAGACTAGGGACTGCTACACTTGTGGAGTGAATGGTCACCTAAGCCATCAATGCACTGCTCCACCGCGTCGAGGCAGAGGAGGTTTCAGAGGCAGCATGCACAACAGGGGATACTATAGAGGTGCAACTAGAGGCAGATATGGAGGAAGTTACTATCACAACTCAGGTGGTCCACAAGGAGGTCCTAGAGCTAACATGACAGTCATGGAGGGAGATCAATCAACAGTTTCTCAAAATCAAGGAAGTGTATCTGAACAAGAAGTGAAGAAAGGTGGACAACAAGGAGAAACAAGCTTCGGCCAGTTTGCCCACTTTGTCTACACCGACAAAGGTAACACTGAAAAAGCCTCTCTAGCTGCTCATAAGCTAGATTCTGGTTGGGTACTAGATAGTGGAGCCTCAAGGCATGTTACTGGTAATATTAGAGAGTTTGAGTTATACAATCAATATCCTTCAACATATCACGAAACCATTCAAACAGCAGATGGTACTGCCCAACCTGTAAAAGGTGTTGGTGATGTCAACTGTTCAACTAACATAAAGTTATCCTCTGTCCTATATGTGCCTGCATTTCCAGTGAACTTGATCTCAATGAGTAATTTGATTGATCAGATCGATTGTCGCATTACTGTCGATAAGCAAATGTGTTTGATTCAGGAGAGGAGGACTGGAAGGAAGCTTGGGGAAGGAATCAGGTGTAGAGGGCTATGGTACCTGGACCGAGAGAAGCCGAGTTCCTGGGATACTCGGTGGTGCTCGCAGCGGTCCAAGGTGACAAGGAGACCAAGGCCATGATTCACCATTGCCGTATGGGGCACATTTCTTTTGATAAGATGATTAGAGCCTTTCCTGATGTAATGAGTGGAGTAGACATGAGTAAACTAAAATGTGATGCATGTGAGTATGCTAAACATACCAGAACATCTTATGTGAGTAAGGGGCTCAGAAGTATAGCTCCCTTCACCCTTGTGCACTCTGATGTATGGACATGTCCCAGTATGTCTATCAGTGGAATGAAATATTTTGTAACCTTCATTGATTGCTATACTCGCATGACTTGGGTGTACCTCTTACGCACAAAGATGAGGTGTTTCAGTGCTTCCAGGACTTCTGTGCATATGTGAACACTCAATTTAAGGTGCAGGTGCAAATGCTTAGAACTGACAATGGGACAGAATATGTTAACAGAGATTTGGAGGATTCTTATCAGAGAAAGGCATCATGCACCAGACTTCCTGTCCGGATACACCTCCCCAGAATGGAGTGGCTGAAAGAAAGAATCGCCACATATTGGAGGTAACTCGGTCACTCATGTACACTATGAATGTACCTAAATTTTTTGGGGTGAGGCTGTTCTAACTGCTACCTATCTTATTAATCGCATGCCTTCACGGATTATTGGCATGAAATCTCCATGTGAGCTTCTATTCGGTGAAAACAAGTTCAATGTTGTTCCCAAGGTTTTTGGCTGCACTTGCTTTGTTAGAGATCACAGACCCTCAGTGAGCAAGCTTGACCCCAAGGCTGTGAAATGCATCTTTATTGGCTATCCTTCTGGGCAGCAGGGATACAAATGCTGGAATCCAACTGAGCGCAGAACGTTTGTGAGTATGGATGTTACCTTTCGTGAGGCTGAACCCTTTTATGGCGAGAAAACAGATTTGAGCATGTTGTTCGAAGGGCTTGATCATCTGTCTCCTTTGACTGATGGTCAAGAGGGGAGAGTACAGTCACACCAGCAGCTACGGTAACACCTACAGAGAAATCTCCTCCGTTGATGATTGGATCGATCCCCATCTCTATTCCAACTCCTGAAATTGATGGTGCAACTGCGCAACAACGGGGCCAAGAACAACAGCTTCGTGTGTACACAAGGAGGCACCGCCATGAGATTGTTGAACGGGGGAGAATGTTGAGCAGGGGGAGGACAATCACCTGGAGGAGGAGCCACACATGCAAGAGGAAGAACAATCTTCTAGTGCACAGCCGGATGCAAATTCAAATGTGAGTGAGAGGTCTGTAGAGTTACCAATTGCACTTAGAAAGGGGACTAGAGCAGCTACAAGCAGATCCGTGGATAGGTATGGCTTTAATGTTCATGACATTAGCAACTATGTTTCGTATGAAGCCTTGTCTCCCTCCTATCGAACATTTGTTGCGTCTCTCCAATTAGTGTCTACTCCTACTGATTGGAGAGTAGCACAACAAGACCCTAAATGGTGTGCAGCTATGAGAGAAGAGTTGGAAGCATTGAGGAAGAATCAAACTTGGGAGTTGACTGACTTACAGGAGGGAAAGAGAGCGGTTGGATGCAAGTGGGTATTTACAGTCAAACAAAATCCTGAAGGGAAAATAGAAAGGTATAAGGCAAGGCTGGTTGCAAGGGGATATAGTCAAGTATATGGCATTGACTATGATGAAACCTTTGCTCCTGTGGCGAAAATGAACACTGTGAGGATCCTGATATCATGCGCAACAAATTTTGGATGGCCATTGTATCAGCTTGATGTAAAAAATGCTTTCTTGCATGGTGATCTACAGGAAGAGGTGTATATGGAGGTGCCACCAGGAATGGCTGCAGCAGGAAATGGAGGTAAAGTGTGCAAATTGAAAAAGGCTCTTTATGGTCTGAAACAATCTCCAAGGGCCTGGTTTGATCGGTTTAGAAGGGCTGTGTGTGATATGGGATATGGACAGTGTAATGGTGATCACACGGTGTTTTACAAACATTCATATCATAAGATTACTATTCTGGCTGTTTATGTGTATTATATTATAATTACTGGTGATGATGAAGCTGAAATAGTTAGACTGAAGCGGTGTCTAAGTAACACATTTGAGGTGAAGGACCTTGGCCAACTCAAGTATTTTCTTGGTATAGAAGTTGCTCGATCGACAAGAGGCATAGCATTGATGCAACGCAAGTATGTACTCGATCTCTTGAATGAAACAGGAATGATGCAGTGCCGAGCAGCCGCAACTCCTATAGATACAAATTATCGAATAACAGCTGAAGATGGGGAATTGGTGGAAAAGGAAAATTATCAGAAACTCGTAGGAAAGCTGCTATATCTATGTCATACGAGGCCGGACATTGCTTTTGATGTGAGCATTGTAAGTAGATATATGCATGAGCCTAGGACGGGTCATTTGGATGCAGTATATCAAATTTTGAGGTACCTAAAAGGGACTCCCGGAAAGGGTCTGTGGTTCAGAAGTAATGGACACCTAGTGATTGATGGCTACAGCGATGCTGATTGGGCAAGTTGCCTTGATGACAGGAGGTCAACTTCAGGATACTGCGTGTTTGTTGGAGGTAACTTGGTGTCATGGAGAAGCAAAAAACAACCAGTTGTATCAAAGTCAACTGTTGAAGCAGAATACCGAGCCATGTCTCAAGGATTGAGTGATATGCTCTGGGTAAGAAATCTCTTAAGTGAGTTAAAGGTGCTAAAAGATGGACACCTGAATGTTTGGTGTGATAACAAGTCAGCCATATGCATAGCAAATAATCCGGTCCAACATGACAGAACCAAACACGTAGAGATTGACAATTTTTTATCAAGGAGAAAATAGATGCTGGAATTATCAAGATTGATTATGTGAACACCGGACAACAGATTGCAGATTGTTTAACAAAAGGATTGGGAGCAAAGGATTGCAATTTGGCATGTGACAAGATGGGGATGATAGATATCTATCACCCATCTTGAGGGGAGTGTTGAACTGTTAAAAGGGCTTTTATGTTTCTGGCCCATGTGGCCCATTTACTCTTAGCCTCTCAGGAGCTCATATATGTACGTGACCCTCAGTGAGAAACCCTAGAAGAATAGACAGAAGTTGTCATCTCCCCCAGGTCAGCCACCACCTCTCTAAACTACACCGTTCCTCGACATGCGCAGGTCACCCACCTTCATCTCCTGACCCGTCCCCAAGAACTGGATGTTGAATCCCGCGCGACCTTCGTGCTCCTCTGTTGCTGGCACCTATTGCAGCGGTTTTCCGTGGGGTCGCCCCCTCCCTTCCACTCATCCTCAAGCTCCGCAGAGATGACGCGATGTTTTGGCGTTTTCATCTCCCTAAGAAGATGCGTACATTTGTTGATGCTTGGCTCTCCTCTCTTGCCTTCGGGACCCCCAATGTAGTCCCCCTCCCACCAGGCCACCACCACCATCTCTGTTGTAAAATAAATTCATCCTAGGATTTTGTCCAATTTTTAATGCATAATTCAGGTGTGGATCCTCCCCCCCCCCCCCCCCCCCCCCCGTGAAAATTAAAAAAAACTATGTGATTATGTTGAATTCATCTAAACAAAAGGTTTAACACCAATATACATTAATTTTTGTTCAAATTGTGTCATATGTTTATATCTTCCCTTTTTTCTCAAACATTTCTATCATTATTTCCTCTAGATAGACCGGCTGCCACAACGCGTAGTATTTCTCAGATGTCCTTTCTTCTATTAAATATATTCGCGTCAAACTGAATATGAAAGAGTTGGAAACGGGTGATGTAATTTACGCCTATTCCCTATTCGCATCAACATTTAAGCATTTTATGGATGTAACGAACAAACAATAGAGATTCCGTGCTCCCAAGCTCCAGTGATAATGTTATCTTAGAAAAATAAAATCAAAAATCATATTTATGATTTTTAAAATATTTGAAAAAAATTCCATGTGAAACCAATGGTATATCCCACAACGTGAAAAATATCAATTTCAAATAGTATGTATTCTGCGCTACACAAAAAAGATATAGTGTGGGTTCTAAGAATGCATATTTTCAAATCTCTAAATTTTATCAGATTTTGACATTTTTGTGTAGTACAAAATACAAATAATTTTGCATTGGGATTTTCCATGCTTATAGATATATCATTGGCTATGCCTAGATTTTTTTCGAACCCTGTAAATATAATTTTTGAATATTTTAAAATAAAGGAAATACTGGTGCTCAGGAGCCAAAAACACTTTCCGACAAATTCCAATACATATTTGGATCCTATACATAACACATAGGAGATAATCTTGGACAAGCAATAGTAGATGATATGTGAGTAACTGCAGCCAGACAGGCAGATCAGGCCGCGCCTGTTGTTATGGACAAGACAAAAGGAATCAAAAGAGCACGCCTTGCCCGTCAAAAAAAAAAAAGAGCACGCCTTTTTTCCGAACCGGCATAAGTTTTGTCTGACATAGTACTGATAAAGTAGGAGCAAAAGCTTTTTCTGGCTGCAATTAACTCTCGTATTTTGAGTCATCAAGAAGTAACTAATGGTCTCTTCATCTCATATCACTATTACCAGCTGCAGCCTGGAGCGAGAGGACATGCGGCTTTCTTCGGCGATAGCTTGGTGTGGTAGGTGCAACGGGGCACAGTGGCTTCCAAGGCGACACGCTTCCGCTCCTGTTAGGTAGTCTAGGTTGTTTCATGCTAAACGTGGTGTCTGCTGTTTTCACGTTCGGCTTCGAGTCCGTGGCTTGCCCTTTCTCGAATGTCGTTTTTTCTTTTGACTTGCTTATATGAGATCTCCTCACCACTTTCTATCATTCGGTCGGTTAGGCTTTATTTATAAAGCTGGACGAAATCCTGTTTCGAGAAAATTACCAACGGCAACATCAACTTGAATAAAGGACCTTGTATAGCTTGAAGATAGCAAAAGTACGAGGGAAAGAGCAGAAAAGACGAAGCTGTCAGTCAAAATGGCCCCGCCTAGCATGTTGACATGAATCGACCACAAAGTGGTGTGGCATACTGGCATGGGTGATCATGTTGGGATGTATGGGGATTTAGCATTTGTGTGAGGATTTTGCTAAGTAAAGTGGAGCAAACAAATCTAGATTACATTCTCATTGGGTCAAGTGTACCCATTTCGTTTGTCGCATGTTGTCGAGTTGGATGGGTATCGTAGAGTTTAGAATTCCTTTTAGACTACATATAAATTTAGGACCAATAATGAAATTCCCCGGGAGTTTAAGAATGGACTTTCTTCAAAAATGAAAGTAAAACTTAAACTAAAACATAATCTAGCGTCCACGACGGAAGAGGTCTCGCCATGGTACGACGTGAGAGGGGCCAGCCTCACCGTCTGACACACGCGTGAGCGGCAATCGTTCAACAACTTGCGGGTGATGTGATATAATGCTTTTAAAAACACCAATCCAACTGGCTTTTCAAAAACAATCCAACAATATTTTTTTACATGATCACTTAACTAATTGTTGATCAAAGATAAATCTCCGAAAACATGTGCATCTCCTATTTTCCGAGGGAAAGGCGCAATTTACAACCTGACTGTCGAAACAGAAGGAACTCTTAACAAGATCAGGAGCGATAAGATTCCAATCTCATCCATGTAAAAAAAAAAAAATCCAATCTCATATATCCGCAAGCCACAAATGTAGCAGTGTTAGTCTAACATAGATGTATGAATCCAAAAATATCAAAGCACTGAAAGTCTGAAACTCAATGCAACGAAATGGTAATATACAATTGGCTAGATTATTACCATGACATTGTAGAACATGATGTCAAATGTACTCAGCAGTCAACGAAACGGATTAGTGACAAAAGGATTCTAAACGCACATATAATGACTCTCTGCAAATTAGGACCTTACGGATACTAGGCAATAATGAAACAGCAATTAACAGTACAGCATGGACCGCGCCTAATGCACTCAACTTCACTATATGGCTAAGCTACCTGAACACATCATCTCTTTGGATTATAGTATGTGCAAGTTTCTCTGAATCAAGTCTGTTGCATGACTCTCATCACCATCACCAACTCCCAAACTGCGAAAATGTATTGCAGTCAAATTGAGATGCACTTCTATTCCTTCGGTCGAGCAAGCCAAAGAGAACTTAGGGCACGAAGCCGTGATGAGTAATCACTTATCACAAGAAGTGCACGGGCACATTGCCTAGTGGTCAGGATCCTTTGCATCTGCTGAAGAGTCTGCTGCCGCAGGTTGTCAGCCTTGGTGTAATTAAAACAAGAAACGAGTCAGGCACCAGTCACAAAAGGCATAGGTAAAACAGGATTGAGCAGATGATTTCAAACTATAGCCTACAAGAATTTATATACTCCAGCCTAGCTGTTACAACATCATATCACAATACTCTTTACAAAACATATATTGGACATAAAGTAAATACCTGGCGAAGGAAATTCTCAAGGGTTCCAAGCTTTCCCATGGCCATGGCCATTTGACCCATGTAGTTTGCCACGTTTCCTGTTGATCCAGAAGAGCCAATGGACCCAGCCAATGTTTCTGCCAAGGACTGCTGAAGGGCCTCCATTCCTTGTGAAAGAGCATCCTCAGCTTGTTGTGATGACTGCTGAAGGTTGCATATCCCTGACAGCTGCTGCTCCGTTAGAGGTTCAAGCTGCGTCGAAAGGAGCTGCAGTTTCTTTGTTAATTAGTAACTCATCGATAAATTCATCAACACTTGAAAAACCAAGGAGCCAAAGGAAGTGCTAACACACTATATTCAGTAACAGGAAAACAAGTACATCCAAGAGGATGCAAAGTAGACACATGATGTTGCACTCTCCAAATATGTAATTTGCCTACAGCACCACATATCCATTATGTGACCTGATAATATACAGCACATAGAATAACAGAAAAATACTCCCCGTGTTTCAAAATATATGCCCTTTTAGAGTTGGGCACAAGAATTAAGAGAGTGAGTGAGATGCCAATATTGCCCTTCATTTAGGCATTAAATTGCCCTCTTTTCCCTCTGCAAAGCAAGGCATGCAACTATGAAGCAGAAGATGAGTTACTTAGCTCCTTTTTTCTGAAATTGATGAAGGCTAAAACAGAAACACAGTGACTACAGTTACATTGGGACGGACAAGTACTTTGAGAAACGTTTGAAGAGAGACAAGAGACCAAAAAGGTCGTCTGTTTTTAAAAATGAGAAATTACATCCTAAGGCTTTGGGGTAATTTCCTGATTCTAGACTAAAATCTTACAGAGCAACATTGCTTATATTAATAAGAGAGCTTTTGCTATTCCAAAATTATAAGTAAATCATAAGACTGCATTACAGACCTTTAGAAGCTCAGAAGGTCGGAAACCTCCTAGCCACAAGAAACACCTCTCTGCTGGTGTCTTCCACATGCCTGATAACACATGAAAGACATCTGCCTTGGCTGCATTTCCTTTTTGCTTAAAAATCTCATCATAGTGCGACATGATCTTCTCAACAACACTACGCAGATCATTATCGCCTGCATGTGCATTAACTGCAGATCTCAGCTCATTAAGTTGTCGATTGTGTTCTTCCAACCACCGTGCGTACTCCATGTCAAAAGCCAATGCCCCTGTAACAAAAGGTAGCATAGTTATTTCTTAACAAAAAAAGAATAGAATGCGGCAGCTATTGGTTGGATACTTCCGTGGTGATGATTAAGCAAATATTTTATGTGGCAAATAATTATTACATATTTATCACTGGAAATATTTGATATTACCATTTCCACTCTTGGAATGGGACTGGTCTGCTGAGCTAGATATAAAGATGCCCTGCAAAGAAATTTTCCATAAGCTTCAAATGCAGTCCTCCAACCAGAACTCAACACAGTGACAAGCAATAAAAGCAAACCTGTTGACGAGCTCGTTGCAACTCCTGCTCTAGCTGGGTAAGCTTTAGCCTGCTATTCTCCAACTGTTGAACATATGCCTACAAAAAAGAGCAACATTACAAATAACAATATCACATAATGGCCATGGTTGATCTACAAAAAGTGTGAAAATAATAGTCTGGTCGAACATGTAGGATTGAATTAGATTCATGATGTTTTCCATAAACGAACTTCATTTTAACACCCATTAGTGTAACAGTTCATTAGAAACCTTTGCAGCATTCTCATTGAAAGCTACTTAAGAAGCCAATTAGCAGAAACTTTTCAACTTAGTTCATACTCCAAGCTTACATGTAAAACCACCAGAACAGCCTGTGCTCAATCTAACCTCAAAATTATACACATGCCTATGCTGATTCATTCACCCCTCTACTTTTCTCAGCAATATAATTCGTGTACTGGACTAGCATCAACACTTACTGCACCCCAACAGAAGAAAATAAAAGGACCAGATAACAAAATATAGTTTATTATACGAAAATAACATAGAACAAAATGCTAAGTTGACCAAAAAATTGACAAAACTAAAAGCACTGCCATTAGTACAGAAGATAATAGTACTCCCTCCGTCCCCAAATAGGTGGCTTATAAATTGAGTTCAAAAGTCAATGTTTTCTAACTTTGACCAAGTATATATACAAAAAATGAAGATTTACAATATCAAATCAATATGAATATATTCACCATAAGATATATTTTCATAATATATTTATTTCACATTGTAATTGTTGATATATTTATATTTATATTTTGTCAAACATAAAAATTGTTGACTTTTTAAGTGAGTTTATAGCCACCTAAATAGGGACGGAGGGAGTAACATTTAAGTACCTTTTTCCTCAAACGACTTTTCCTTGCAGCCTCACGATTTTGAGCAAGTCGACGCATTGACTAACAACAAAAGCTATAAGCAAAGTGTTTGTTGCAATGGTAATAATGTGAAACGAAGTGGAGAAAGCTACTTGAACTTTTACCTTTTGATCTCCATTTTTCTCTCTGGATCTGTCACTGGAGTCAGAAACAACAGCAAGAGCGTCCTGTCCTGGTTCAAGCTGCGGATGAAAAAATAACAATCAAACTCACATTATTCCTATTGTTAAACCATGATTTTCTCTGTCCAAGATTCCCCATGTTTCATGTTGAGAATTCCATGAGATTTTTCCACCACTTATCTGAAAATCAAAACTAATTTACTTTCCTTTTATGATTTAACACCGGTTGTTGAAAAGACAGTGAAGAAAGTAAGGTTTTATGACATAAAAAAGTCACTTACATATGCAAAAACAAGAATTTGGCCAATTAGCAGCTCTAAATTCGCTTGCTATTGTTTTTATTACCTACCAAGGTCATGTATATCATAAGGTTGCCGGTGCAGAAAGATTTATAATACCAAAAAGTTTATATGATGTGGTTTGCAAGTACCACATGCTAGGGTTTGCAACGGCATCCACCTCATTACTGCCACTACAAACTACCATATAATCTACTTAGACCTTGGTTGGTGAGTGACAATCTCTACATTACATATATTTCTTAATTGTACATGTGATACTCTTTATGGTCCAATTTGACAAGTTATTGTAAAAGTTAAAATACAAGCAAAAGGTTATTCATGAAGTAAGACAAGGTCAGGGGGGTTGAGGATCCAAATCAAGCAGTGGGCCAACTTAACAAGTGCCATATGATAATTCCAAAACAATATGTTGCTAGATATCTTAATAGTTAAAAAGCTGACTATTGATGTTTTTTCCACTCCTAATTTGATGAACATCTATGTGACCTGCCCACTCAAAATGCATAGTTCTATGGGATTATCAAATGTGAAGGCTTCATTCTATTGATGTTCTGAAGTAATTTAAGCACTTCTCAAGAGGCCTGATGGAATCCATACAAATGCTACAATCCACCCCATGTTGTAAGGGCAGTTCTCTGACAGCAAAAAAAATTCAAAAAGAAAATCCTAAGTAGCAGCACGGTGTTACTGACTGTTTAGTTTACACATTTTGCACAATACTTACAGACCATTGAACGAACATCAAGTTCTATAAATATCTTACAAAACAACCCCTACATTATCTTACAAAACATCCTCTACATTTGGTACATCACTCTTGCCACTCTTCCTCACATTGTTGACATGTACTTGTTCACTTTTGATATCGTAGGTTATCCATTACGACCACTCATATACTTGTTTGGTTAGAATAATAGGCTGTTCTCCACTTCATACATTATAAAAGCAGACAATTTAATGTCCATGCCGAATGTCTCAGATAACGGACGAGACTTCGCCTTGGAAACAAAAATAAGAAAAAACTTACCATAAGATTTTCATCAGTATCATCCGTTGATGTTTCTGTTCTAGGGCTGGCCTCTGCCATTGCAGAGTATTCCCAATGCTCTACGTATCTCCCAGAGAAATCGGCTACTGCAAATAAAGAGTCCTTTGTTGTGGGTTGTACAAAGCTGTAGATATAATTTCTGCTCCCTGTACACAAATGGATAAACCATGTCAACGATATATACTAATCTTTATCCATTTAGGCATTTACAGTTTTCACCTTTCACACAGGGAAAAATCCCCCACTGCTTGATTGCAGGTAAAGGATTGAAATAAACCACATTTCGGTACGGACAGATAACACCTAGCATACAAAAGTATTCAACATTCTGGTGTAAGTTTATCCTGTGGACAGGCATAGAGTATTCAGGATTTCATACTAAACAAGAATCCGATGAGACAGCAAGATGCAATGCTAGAACTTAATTATGCGTAGATCCGCAACAAACAAAAAAGGAAGCAAAGAAAATGCAGCAATACTAAAAGCAAGCCACCCATAAACACTACAAGATTAATTATCATCACCAAAAAGGATAACTTTTTTATCATTCGAATCACCTCGGACTCACAACACTTATAGTAATTGGGGTAATTGCTTGCCATCCTACCATTTCGACCAGGTACGGGACTGGAGATAAGCTTGCGCAACAGTTTGAGCATGGAAAAAGACCAACGCAAACCAGTGTAAGCTCGCTGTGAGCTAGCACTAAATTTATCCCGCCGCACAACAGGGGAAAAAGATGAGGGGCCTCGAATCACCTCGAACCGGAAGAGGGGCCTCTGTCCGAGGCTACCGGGCAGTAGAGCGACGCCCCGCCTATCCTTTTGCTGCCGCCGCGGCTGCGAACTCCCCGAGCTGCTTCCGCTGCCGCTCCTGGACTGCACGACGAGACCGGCGAGCAAGAGGCTGCCGCCGGCAACGCCTCTTTGGTTGCGGCTGAGGAAAGGAGAGCACGGGAGTTTGGGGTACGGTTTGGCTCCCCAGAAACGGACTTGAACAAACCCTAGAGTTTTTTCTCTTCCTTTTTCCTTTTTATTACGTCTGTGTTGACTCTCCCTATACTTCTGTAAGGTCTTTTTGGCAGCGAAGTAGGATAATTCGAAAACTGCGCTATATAATTTATTTTTTGGAAAAAAGGTTGGCATCTTTTTATATACTTCAAAATTAGAGCAGTTACTAAATATCGAAGTATATAAAATTATAAACTACAGTTTTTGCTGAATACAAACACCTCGAAATATTTAAAGCCACGATATTTTCAAAAATTTAAAAACTTTGCTTCCAAATCCCAAGTAACTTTTTCTTACAGTACAATACTGCTCTTGTTGCGAAACTATTGGAATTGTAGCCTAAATAGTCCAGCCCATTATCTATTTTCATAGTTCCGAAAATCACAAAGCTCCATGTGGCCGTTCATGTATGGCAAGAGGTGGGATAAAAATTTATTCTCAAATTGCTAGTCGACTGGGAGTGCGAGTTTCTTCCTAGGGAGGCTTTTCTCGACTTGTATAAGCATGAGATGAGAAGAAGAGAGCTACACACGCGCTCCTTCTCCGCCATCTGCCACGCCGCGTGGCCCGCGCATCGGGTTTTGTGAATGAGTCGAGCCGGGTTACCACCTATGCGACGTATACGTCGTCTAATTTTTGTCACACATGACTGGATCGAATGAATACGAATGGTTGGCTGTCCGGTTCGCACACTAGTGGAATATGAATGCGAACTTGGTTGTTCGATTCACCTCACAGTGTGTTGTTTTTACCCCGCAGCTTCCTCCGTGCCTATATAGAGAGGTCGCTCATCTCGGAAAGACGCAACACAATAGTCACAACTCATGCGCATGCCTCCTGATTTTCAAGCACTACATCGCCGATCAAGTCTTCCCCATCCTGTCTTGTCGGGGGGCTACCCCCGGGTAGGGTCAAGGCTTGGCATAAAGATGAGTTTAAAGATATGCCGAGGTGTGGAAAGGGCCGACCTGCTTGGGCCTGGTAGAATCCGAGCTTCATCTTGACCTGGAGATTATAAAGACCGACCTATCTTGGCCCAGAGGGGTCCGAGGTATCCCGCTGGCATGGGCCGAGGTTCACTGTCCGAGCTATGGTCAGCCGACCTAGTACCTCGGTGCTTTGATTTGCATTATGAGAGCAGGAGAAGCTATTGGAAGGAAGTAAGGTCCGACCTGGTAAAGATCTTAAGCGCAAGACCCGAGGTACGGAGCCCGTCACATCCGTGCCGAGCTAACCGAGGCAAGGAGCTGTAGGTCGAGCAGGAGTCAATGCTCCTGTCACTTCCTGCCTGGTACAAGAGCGCCTGACGCGGGAGCGTCTGTCACGGAGCCTGGCAGAGGCGTGCCCCGGGTTCGGCGGGGCTGCACGTCTCTGACCGCTGACCACGCGGGATTTGGGAAAAGGCTACGAGGTAGCTCTGCCAGGCCACGTCCTGTCTCTGTCAGAGGAGACATGCTAGTTCTGCCGTTAGGCAACAGGAGATGGGCAGGCCATGTCTTGTCCCTGACAGGGGTACAATGATGACCAGAGCAGAGGCATGGCTACAGTGTTCAGCGGGGGGCACAGCGGTAACTCGGCTGGCCTATATAGTGGGCTTCACCCCCCTCCTGCTTGAGGGATCGATCGACAGAGAAAGAAAGAGAGATAGAGAGAGAGAGAAAGGAACCTCGGAACCCCTGGAGACACCTCGGATCTAGCTCGGAGTTCCTTCTTCTTCCCGGGTAGCTCCATCTTTTACCTCGAGTTCTCACCATTGTATCATCATACAGCTCGAGGAGCAGTTTGTACTTGTCACCTTGAGCTATACACTGAGTAGGATAGTGCTGCAGTAGGGGTGTTACCTCCACAAGAGGGCCCCGAAGCAGGGTACATCGTGGTGTGCTTTGTGTGCTTGGTTTCTTGGGTTCTCGTTCGTGTTCTTGCGGTTTCTTGCGTGTTCTTGCTTGTGCACTTCTTGAGTGCATAAACCCTCCCCGGATTCCCCCAACGACCATTCGGCCCCATCTTAGCCATACCTATGGCATCTGCCGTGATCCCACCACGACAGTTGGCGCCCGTCGTGGGGCAGATTGAGGCGTTGGAGGGAGTTTACATCCGGACGGGCTCAGGCGAGCGTGTTCTTTCCGGGCTTATCGCCAAGATCGGAGAGTTCACCTTCATCAGCGACAACGCGGGGTGTTTCGCCGGCAAGCCTTTCCCCGAGCATGGCTTCACCATGATGCTCGGCAGCTTCGTCACCTATGTTGCTGTCGAGGTTGTTCGCGGGTACCCGGAGCAGGTGCTCGTGGACGACGAAACTCCTCTCCTCGCGGCTTTAGGTCGGCGTATCACTCGCCCCGAGAGCTGCGTGGAGGTGATGACGACTGGTCCGGTTGATGCCGCTGGCAAAGTAGATGCCAGCAAGTCCAAGTCGGCCGAGGTTGCTAAGGTGAGATCTGCAAAGCCCAGGCTAGAGAAAGAGGTTGCTAAGGTGAGATCTTGTGCTTGTGTTTTATTTCTGTTTGTCAATTTCGTTCATATGCCGGACTATTTTGAACCTCGTCTCAAACTTCAAGTATGTATGCTGTGTAACTAATCTTGTGACTCGACTGACGAACGCCGAAATGGTAGTCAAGAGCAAAGATGAAAAAACGTGGGAAACATCAAAATGGACTCGGGGACTCGGTCCAAAAATATAGTTCGGCATGTGTCGTTTACTAACCCCTGTCTTTACCTTTCGTTTATATCGGATGATTTTGAAACACACCTCGACATTTGCTAAGTATTGTATGCTATAAACAACAATCTTGTGACTCGACTGTCGAACGCCAAAATGGTAGACAAGAGCAAAGAATGCCAAGTATAGTAAACACAAAGTGAACTCGGGGACTCGTTCCAAAAGGGTTCGGCATAAATTCTTAGAAAAGCATGGTTCGGATAGCAAGATAATAGTACTGGTAGCAAGGCAAACTACTTAAGTGTATAATTACATCTGCACCCGGCATACCGGGGATTTAATGTTTTTTCTGGAGACAAGTTCAGGCCTCGGAACCAGAGACCTCGGTCGCCGAAGTTGTGGTAGTGGGGACTCGAAAGCAGGAGCCTCGGGCGCAGGAACAACCTCGGGCGCAGGAACAACCTCGGTCGTGGAGGAGCAACCTCGGTTGTTGGAGTGGATGCCGGGTGTCCGTCACGTCGGGGGAGATCACCTCGGTGGCTACGGCTTTGCCGGACTTGCCCTTGGGGTTCGGAGGTTCGTCGAAGTTGAAGTCATCATCAGAATCTCCGGTCACCTCGGTTGTTTTGCCGGCCTTGCCCTTGGAGCTCTCAGGCTCGTCAAAGTCAATTTCCTCGCCGTCAGAACCTTCTTCACCGGACTCTGCTTCCTCGTCCGAGCTCTCTTCATCCTCAGAATAGAGGCGCCCTTCATCAAAGATCCGGGTGTTGGCATAACTGGCAAAGAGGCCGGCTGCTGCTTGGCGTTTCTCAATGCCATCAGGAGTGGTGTTCCAAGGAGAGCCCCTGCGGGGAGGTAACCGTGTGGATCTCAACAGATTCATACCATGATAACACGAACACCAGGGCCTTGTCCGCTCCAGCCCGAGCTGATGAGCATCTCCACCCGAAGTCTAGCCTCGGCTCCTTTCAGCTTCGTGGCGAGCTCGTCGATGCAAGTGGGAGTCTTAACTTGGGCCAGAGGGCACGGTGGACCTCGATGGCAGCATCAACCAGTTTAGTTCCAATGGCTCTGAGCGGCCTGATCCGAGCATTAAGGGCAACAAGGTGGTCTGGATATCCCAGCTTTCGCTGAGGGTTTCTGTCTCAGCCCTCTTTGCCGAGCTGCCTGAACCTCGCGGATAGCCTTGTCCTTGGAGTGCTCAAAATTCTCTGAAGAAGACAAAAAGGCTGTCGCTGAAATAAGGCATACGGTGGCACGGGGTGTAGGTCGGCAGAAAATAAGGAAAAGGGGAAAAAAACTTACTGTCCATTTGGTGATTAATCCGAGCGAGCTCGGACAACCAGCTTTTCGATATAGCTCGGAGGGCGAAAAG